>JAJMKA010000096.1:0-35615 GCA_030563805.1 Ruyongia namnaoensis
TATTGGACAATAAGTTTTTGCAGATGCTCCATAAATGTTTGTAATGATACATCATCTGTTAGTACAATTGCACTTCCATTCATAGCAAATCCTGTATCTTGGTAAGTATTACTAGGATTCAATTTGGAGTATAAAAATCTAGCTTGTGAACCTCCTTCATCACAATCAATGAATCTAGGTAATGGAAATCTATCCATCAGTAATTCACTAGCTAATAATCTTGGTTTTCCTAAAAATGCTTTAAATCCTTCATATCCTTCCATATCTTGATATCCTTGATCTCTCCAAATAGCTACTGTTGCACCATGATAAATTAATATTTGGAAAAATGTATCTAATAAAAGTATTCTTTCAGGTAAGATAGATAATGAATCTAATAATACTGGTGTTCCTTCATCTTCATCTTCTTCTTCACCATTTTGCGCTCTGGCTATTTCTTCTTCTTCAGATAGTTGATCAAATGCTGTTAATGTAGGTTGGATCATAGTCAATGAATTATCAACTGTCTCTAATAATAAATAATGTCTGTAATAAACAGTTTCATCTGGTGAGCTGTTAAAGATTTGTAAAAACTGTGATCTTCTTAAATGGTATAAGAATTGTGGGAATAATGTAAAATATGAATTTATTCTCACACTGTTTGGATCATCCTTTTTATATTCACTATAATTTCTTAACAAATCAATCAAAATCTTATCAACATATACTATCAAATCACTCAATTCAGTTTCATCCTTTTGTAATTTAGACACAACTAATCTTGATAATAAAACAACTGCACATTCTTGATCAAAGAATGGGGTTAAATCACCACTAGTAATTTGAATAGGAACTGTAGTAACTCTCAATCTAGTACAATCAAAATCTTGATAATATGTTATAAGTTGAACATAACATCCCTTGACATTATTATAACTGAATGAAGCTGATGTATTATCAACATCAAAATAAATACTATATGATGAATTTGGTAATATTGTTGAAAGCTTCCATGAATTAGTTCCTGATAATCCAACAGCATCTCTAGAAATATTATTAATTGCAACTGTATTAGTACCCATTGGTTGTGCAACTGGTAATGAAATACCATGTCCAATAAGTCCCTTGATCTTTAAATTAACTGATGTCTTAACTTCTAAAGTAGCATTATGACCAACTGTCATATTAACAAATCTCTGGAATGATTGTTTAAAGATAGATGTTGTATATGAATCACTCAATATTGTAAAACCACCAGTTTTTGAAATAAGTGTCTCCATTTCATAAAGACCGACTTGATCATATGAACCAATAAATAGATTAAGTGTATAAGCATGTTGTGATAATTGATTAGCAATATCATCATAAAATTTAATAGATTCTTTATGGAAGTTTCTATGCTCATTATTAATATCATTATGTGATCTGATAGCTTGCTTTAATTCTTGATCAACAATCATACCTGGACCATAGGTACATGGACCTGAATTAAAAACCATGATTTCACCACCATTCTTTGGTGCACTTGCTAGTAACAAATTGGCAGCTGCTTTGATAGCTGCACCTGTACATCTTAACTTTCTTTCTGATTTCTTAACATCCCATAAATCTTCACTTAATGATTCAAGAATCATAGTAATTGAATATTCTGCAATAGAAGATGGCTTTAAAAATCTAGAGTTTTGGAACTTTGGTTGGATTGATAATAACTTGGTAAATCTTTCTAATTCATAATCTTTCTTACCATTGAAACTATGTGCTCTAATAACTTGTTCATCTGCTGTAAATTCATATAAACAGATATCTTTACCATATGTAATTAAACCAACTAATGCGTTTGGAGGTAACAAAGATAAACTAACCATTAACGATTCCTTTAATGACTGGAAGTCTTCTCCTGACATACATGTATCAACGACAAACAAGTAGATTAATGGATTAACTTGACGTGGTAAAATATATTCACATGTAGTAGCATCTGGAGCACATTGGAGTAAAGGATTCTGTTCATTAACTTGTATTCTATTATGCCCTAAACAGAGAGGACATATCCATGATTGGTTATTAGGATCAACAAATGAATATGAATTTAAAATACCACCACAACGACACATCACTGGTGCTGATTGGATAACTGGAATTGGACTGATATCTTCTGGTCTCTCGAATAATGGTGTATAGTTACATCCAATTGGTACTGATAATCTGGAGCAGTTGAACTTGGTTTCAGGAATAGCATTCCAACTGAACCGTATACCATCGGTGTCTTCTCTTGCTTGGAAATTCTGTTATCAACAGGGTGTTAGTAAAGCTATTTATGCTCAATTGAATCGATTATATGCAAATAACCTACCATAATGTTGCAATATCTCTTCTTTGTTTAGCTGTCAATTTCAACATTTCAAGTTTTGTTTATGTTTTTTTTCTTCTCTTCCTTTTAAAAAAAGTTTTCAACACAAAAGATTTCAACTTTATAAAAACTTTTCACCAAAACAATACACTCAGTTTATTGTATTCAGATGAGTACTGGTGGTTGTAAGTCTACATCTTTTAACTCCTTTATAAACCATACATCACAAATAGAAAAGAACTACATATGATGAGCAATAATTATACTGCGTTATCGTCTTGACCTGGGATTGTTTAAGTACCGTCCTCTTGAAAATACATTAGTAACTGCTGAAGTTAGTCTTTTAAAGATAAATGGTTTATAATGAGTGAAGTATCAGTCCAGGGATATATTACTAACAGTTGTTAAATTTTATATAGTTCAAAAATGTCTAGATTTGCTTTAATACGACGCCTTTATTCAACCATCACAAAAGATGAATCTCTATCATTTGCACATCGTAAAGAAAAAATCCAACCTATAAACAAACAAATATATCCAACACTAGGATTATTGAGATCAGAAGCTTCGAGTAATAAAATACCATTATTAAGATTGTCTGAATTCAGATCAAAGTTTGCTAATTATGAGTTCCCAAAACCATCAAACAGTATTGATGAAATATATTCAGTTGAAGGTAAAATACATTCAGTTAGAAAAGCTGGTAAATCAATGTTTTTCATAGATTTGATTCAAGATTATAATCAAATTCAACTTGTGTTGTCTAATAAGATGTTAGGTATATCCAAAGAAGAGTTTCTGGAAACACATAATGATTTAAAGAGAGGTGATACTATCAAAGCTGTTGGTAAACCAGGTATTACCAATGTTGGTGAATTATCATTGAAGTTGACAACTCCTATTAAATTAGCAAGTCCTGCTCTTTTACTAGTAGATCCAAAGATTAATGAAGCTCATAGAAAAACCAATAAAGTATCAGCATACCTTATTGATCCAGATTACAAAAATGTTATTGTGACAAGGTTTAAAGTTATCCAATCATTAAGACAATTCTTAGTAAAGAGAGGGTTTATTGAAGTTCAAACACCAATATTATCAGATGAATCTAACGGTGCAAATGCTACACCATTTGTTACTAAATCTACATATATTGATAAATCTAGTTTACAATTAAGAATTGCACCTGAATTATGGTTAAAGAGATTAATTATATCTGGGTTTGATAAAGTATTTGAAATTGGACCAGTTTTCAGAAATGAAGGAATTGATGCTACTCATAATCCTGAATTCTATACTTGTGAATTTTATCAAACTTTTCTTGAATTAGAGGAGTTGATGAAGATCAGTGAAGATTTGTTCAGAGAAATAATCAATGATATTAATATTGAGAATAAAACAGTTTCTCAATTGAAAAAAATTTTGAATAATAAATCTGAGGATGGAAATAGTCTATGTTTCAAGAAATTAGAATTCATACCAACTATTGAATCTATCACTAAGAAAGAATTACCTGTTGAGTTAACTGTTGATACCTTGTCGAAATATTTTGATGATATAAACTTATCACATCCACACACAAAAGATTCTGCTGCTGATTATTTAGATGAACTATGTTCTAAATATATTGAACCATTATGTGAAGATGTTCCAACTTTTATATATCACCAACCATCAATGATGTCACCATTAGCTAAATCCACAATAATTAAATATGATGGTGAAAGAGAATATGACATTAGTAAAAGATTTGAACTCTTTATTAGAGGCAGAGAATATATTAATGCATATGAAGAAGAGAACAATCCATTTGAACAATTACGTAAATTTGAATTACAAAATACTGGTTATATTGATAAAGAATATGTTGAAGCAATGGAATTTGGTATGCCACCAACTGGAGGTTGGGGTATTGGTATTGATAGATTAGTTATGTTATTGACAGAGATGAACCGTATTGAAGATGTTTTGACATTTGGTACACTTGATGATGTTATTAGACAATAAATAGACTGAAATACTTGTAAATAAATAATGAATTTAATGAATTTAATGATGTTTCTATGTATTTTGTAAATCACGTGAAAAGTCCAAAATTCACGTGACCTCACAATTTTTTTTTTGGTGACTGAATTTTTTAAAGACCGATGAAGTTGATGAAGTTTGAATATTTCATTACTCTATTTTAGATAAGTTATAGATTATTCTTAAGGTAATCATGACTGATAGTTCTGTTTTTAGTGGAAATGCATTTTTCCCAGAACTTTATGCATTGTTTTTGGACATTAATCACCAAAAAGCTAATTTTACTGGTGAATTAACAGTTGACTTGAAGAACAATAATTCAAACCAAACTTCAGATTCATTCAAGTTCGTATTGAACTCTTGTGAATTAGTTGTTCTAAGTGCTGTGTTTATTGACCCTAAAGATAACAACAAAGAATATAAATCAACTGTTTCATATGATAGAGCCAATGAAACTCTTGTATTAACACATGAAGATTCAACATTATACTCAAAGTCGGATTTACTACTGAAGATCAAATACTTAGGTAAATTAAACCAAATAAAGACATTTAGAGATGCTACAAAAGGTGTATTTAAAACCAATTATTTAGATGATAGAAAGAATAACTCTACCAACTACATCATTGCAACTCACTGTCAAGCTTCATATGCTAGATATATTTTCCCATGTATTGATGAACCTAATGTTAAATGTTCAATTAAATTATCTATAAAATGTGTTGACACTTTTAAGGTTATTTCCAATACAACTGCTGAATCAAGACAATCAACTGAAGGTTCACAAGTTATTACCTTTAAAAAGACTCCTGTTATGGCCACATCAATTTTTGGATTTGTACTTGGTGATATGGATTTCATTGAATCACAAGTTGAATTACCAATTTCAAAGCAAAAAATTCCAATTAGATTCTTTACTACAATTGGTGAAATTCACAAAGCTGCTTATGCATTAGATATTGCCGCTAAAGCTTTACCTTTCATTGAAGAACAATTAAACTCTGATTACCCATTAGATAAGTTAGATTTCGCAGCGCTACCATTTTTAACAGACGGTGCTATGGAAAACTTTGGTTTAATTACTGTTCAATCTGGTCATATTCTTCTTGAAAGTTTGGGTAACGTTGAAGTTAACCAATCTGTTAGACAATTAGTTGCACATGAACTTATTCACCATTGGATTGGTAACAATGTTTCATTTAGTGAATGGAGTCATATTTGGTTAAATGAATCCTTTGCTACTTGGTTTGCATTCTATATTTTAGAAAAATTAGAATTAGATCCTCTAGATAAAAGTATTTGGGTTAATCAAGTTGATACTGAATTAGAAAAAGTATTTGATTATGATTCATTAGTTAATGCACAAGCTATTGAACATATAATTCCAAAAGAAGTTAAATCCACACAAGATGCATTTGAAGTTGCTTCATATCAAAAAGGTATTCAATTTTTAAGAATGTTTTCAAATGTTTTTGAATCAAATAAATTTAATGATGATTTAAGTTCTAAATTCTTACCAACTTTAGGTAAATTTATTAAAGCTAATGAATTTAAAGCTATTACTCCAAATAATATTTGGACTTATTTTAATGAAAATTCTGATTTAGATGTTGATACATTTGTTAAATCATGGTTACAAACACCTGGTTATCCAATTGTTGATGTTTCATTAAATTCTAAGAATGAAATTGTTATTGATCAAAAACGTTATTTAAACAATTCTCAACAAACAGATTCAACATACTCTATTCCTTTAGCAATTCTATTGAAGGATGGGACCATTGTCAACAAAATTGTCAATGAAAAGACAACAGTTTTATCAGATATCAAATTTGAAGATTTTGTCAAAATTAATGCTAATAATGTTGGTATCTATAAGACTCAATATAAAGATGCTAAATTTTATTCAAATATTGCTACCTCTGTTGACATCTTATCATCAATTGATCTTATCAACATTTTCAACGATATTTCCAATATTATTGGTAATGAAGAACGTCAAACTGATGCCGATATTATTGGTTTAATTGAAATTGTCAAATCTATTATTGATTCTTCAGATTTAAAACTTGATGTTTTATACAAAGGTTTAAACTTATTAGAAGTTATTGAAAATTCATATAAGTTACATTCAGATTTTGAGAAATTTCAAAAATTCTCAACATTTATTAAAGAATTAAACTTTAAATTATTCAATAAACTTAAATGGATTGGTGATGATGTTTCATTTAAATCAATGTCATCTGGTGAATTAGAAACAAGAAAATCTATATTATCTATTGGTTTAGATGATTCTAATGAAATTGCTAAAGTTCTTCAAGTTTATTTCAAACATTTAACTCAAGGTCCAAGAAATTCAATTCCTATTGAATTTTTAGTTCCAACACTTGCATCAACTTCATATTTTGCTAATCAAAGTACATGGAAAAAGATTTTAGATTTAGTTAAAAATGCTGATACTTCAGTTCCACATGTTTATGGTTGTTCATCATCAACTGAAATTCAAGGTGCTGCTATTAGAGCTATTGGTTATGTTAAAGATCCAGCTTTAGTTAAACGTGTTTTAAACTTTGTCGCTACTAATATTCTTTCAACTATGGTTGAATTAGGTTTAGTTGGTTTACAATATAATAATAAATTAAATAAAGATGCTCTATGGGAATGGTATAGATTAAACTTTGATCAATGGGTTAATAAATCATTAAGAAAAGGTGCTGAAACAAGTGAAATAATGGATAAAACTTTAAAGAGTATTAATGTTATTGTTTTAAGTGGTATGACAACTAATGAAGATCAAAAGAAATTTGATAAATTTGTTGAATCTAAAAAGAAATCACCAAAATATCTTGAATTAAAGAATCAAATCGAAGCAATTAGAAATTCACAAATTGAATCTATTAAGATTTCTAAAAGTATTGATGCTGTTTTAAAAAGTTATCTATAATTTTAAACGTCTTTGTTTTCTTCTGTATATAAATTTAGATTAGATTAATGAAATACCTGTTTTAGAATAGAAAATGAATAATATAAATAACCATGTATATTGATTAATGATTCTTTTTCTTTAAAAAATATAATACAAAACCAAACTCATCCTCTTCTAACACCTTTTCTTCTTTGTTCTATCTATTATTACTGTTAAACTTTTTAAATTAAATTTGGAAAAAACATGAAGAACAAAAAGGACAACTTCTTCTTTTTTTTAATAATGCAAAATAACAATGAATAAATTTAAATCTATTTTTGTTCAGAAGTTGGATAACCACCTTGATTAATTTTTTCACTAAATTTTTCTTCAATATGTGAACATAATTCTGAAAGATTATCTAAACCTTGATGTAAAGCCTCTACTGCTGTAATTTTACCATATGTTTGGATTCTTATATTTAATTTAGTTTCTGATGGATGAGGAATTGAATAACCACAAAATTCTACTTCAGGACTATAAAGAGAGGGAGTTTATTTGTTAGTATTCTTTCTTAATCTTGATTCAATATATTGTAAAAACAAATTTAATAACTTACTTTTTCATTATTATATATCTTAAGGCATTACCTAATGTGTGATCTTCATCTGTAATTTGGAAAGAAGCAGCTGTACCATCTTCAGTAGAACCAGGTAACTAAATTTAAAATTAATTTTATTGTTAGAATCTTATACTTTTTTAAAATTTTTTATTTCTTCTTTATTTGTGAAAACTTATAGTTAAAGAGAACATACCATTTTGATTTTTTCTGTGTCTAATTCTTCTTCGACATCATTCATAGAGACATCTTCTTCTTTGATTTGTTCTTCGTCAGACATTGTATATAGTGTTTTTGTGTTTTGTTAAATTCTTTATTTGTAATTAGAGTAGTAGTAGATGAGCTGAAGATTTTTCTTTTCTTAAAAAATTTTAAAATTCCGAGGGCGAATATCACGTGCAAAATAATTTAATTCCGAGGGGATAAATATATGATTGATCATTTTTACATATAAGTTATGGTATAAAAAGTATAATATTTATTTAATTTATTTCATTTCATTAAAGAGTAGACGCAAAACAGAGACAAAAAAATATATAAAATTTTTCATAAATTTTTGACAATATAACGAATCATTGAAATTAAAATTCTTAATGAACCATTAAATAAATTTAAAAATGGGATATTAACAAATATTTTTGAAAAAATTCTTATAATGACAGTAATAATGATTAAATGATATAAAATTGGTAATTCATCATTGTTATTTAAAAAGAAATCTAAATTTAATAGATCTTTATTTTTATTTGTTGTTTTTGAAGATTTCTTAATAATTTTTAATAAATTATCAAGGTTAAAGAGATTCTAATTGAGCTGAAATTTCATCTAATTCAGATTTAGCAGCATTGTATTTTTCAGTTAATTCTTCGAATTTCTTTTCCCATTCATCACGTTCAGTTTCTAAAGAAGCAACTTTACGTTCTAATTGTTCAGCTTTAACATCAGTTTCACGTAATTTTTCAGTAGTTTCTTTTAATTTAGCATCAGATTCTTCTAATTCTTCTTCTAATTGTTGATTCTTCTTGGTGAAGTTTTCATTATTTGTCTTTAAAGAAGAAGATTCTTCAGCAGCTTGTTTATGTTCAGTTAATTTTTCTTCTAAAGTTTCAACTTGTTCTTCTAAAGATTGATTCTTTCTTGTTAAAGATTGAATTGAATTATCTTTTTCAAGAGCTTCTTGTTCTAATTCTTTAATTCTGACTTGATATTCGTCAGCCTTTTCTTGCCATTTTTCAGCATCTAACTTTAAGTTGTTTAATTTCTATTTTTTTTTTTGTTGTTGTTAGTATTTGTTGTTGTTTAAAAAAAAAGGGACAGGTTTCAGAAGAAAATATTTTTAGATCTTAAACATTCAAAATTTATCAATACTTGTTCAATCAAGGAGAGTAACATTATCAATTCCAAAATTCTTTTAATGACATTGTAAGTGATGATATAAAGTATAGAACTATAAACAGTTTTATCATCTGTTTGAATTAAATTTTTGCTATTCGGTGGCAATAACATTCATTGTTGGGGGATTTTTTTTGATCTCAACAAGAATTTTTAAAATAGGGGGATTGAAAAGAAAATTGATGGATTGATCAAAGTATGAGATAAATAGATGTGATCCCAATGTAGACAACTTACTTCTTTAAGCTTATCCATTGTAAATTATTTTTAGTTTTATGATTTATTTGAAATTCAAAATTTGATTTAAAGAAAACAAAAATTAGAAAACGAAAACACGAAATCAACTTTTTTTTTGTGGTTTCAACGATTTTTTTTTCTTGAAGTTTTTTTTTTATTTTTTTAGGAAACAAAAACAAAAACAAAAAAAAATTACGTCATGTGATTTGACACGTGATTTTATTGACACAGAAGTAATTCTGTCATTCAGAGTTATATATGTTGAAATGATGGATTTCAGATGGTTTAGTTTATTTAACTAGCAAAGATATCAAGATTAGACTAGTTCATATCATTAGTATTAAAATACTGTGATAATGCAATATGTACGCAAATTATGTTAAAAGTTATAAGTTGTAGGTTTTAATTTTAGAAGAATATGTCAATTGTCAAATATAGCTATCAATTCACCCAATTAATTTTACATGTGGCTGAAAATTTGAAAATCTAAATCGGTGGATATCTTGTTCTTTATGAAGATTTTATTCATTTTTGTTCAAGAAAATATCATGAGTTCATCTTTAAATTTTAATTTTGTGTATTCTTTTTTTTTTACCAAGAAATACAGCTAGTTTATGTCCAGTATAAGGGTACAAACTAGTAATTAAACTAGTTTTTGATAATAAGTGAAGGAACAATTGACAATAGTATACGATTCAAAATAAGAGATACACTAATTAGTTGTTTCATCAACTCAATGAGGTGTCGATGGATGTTGAACTATATAGATCTTTAAAACGTTGACGATAGTAGTACTATGTGAATTGTGAAACTTATTTTCCGTTTAGAGTCAAAAATGAAATTCCAATGGCATAGATAGAGCTAATTTGACTGCAATTTTTTGACAGTTTTTATAGTTTATTCTTAAAGATATCTTATAAAACCTAGATATGTTGTTGCATGAATTATAGAGGTTGTAGTTTGTAGATTGTATATAGATGAAGTGATAAAAGTTGAAGATAAATAGCTTCAAAGGTTGAAAGTGTTGCACCTACCAATTTAACCCAAGTTTTTCCATTGTGTAAATTTTTTGTCTCTTTTTTCTTTAAAGCTAAGAGGACTAAGACTAAAATATAAGAAAATGTACAGAGATTATGAGATTATTGACTTTTAAATGATGATTGTGTTGATAGTTTTGAATGGTATTATATGAGAAAATCACTTTAGAAAAGATTATGGACATCATTGAACCATTAAATTAAATTCAGGTGTTTGTTAACAAAAAATAATAATTAACTAATTTGATGGAAGGGCTAGGGAAAAAAAACCAGGTGCAAGAAATATATGAAAGCCTTTTCATTTGATCGACTTGGTTTGTTATGTATAAAAATAGAGTGGTAGCACTTAGCAGTTGTTGTTGCTTTGTATTTATGGTCGATGTTTGAAAGATGGACATTTTTATCAGAATATTTATCTTGGTAACTTGAAACTTGAAACCAACAAAGATACAACATCATCAATAATGATATAAAGATTATCTATTCACTAATCACTAGTATAACTATTCACTATCTATATTCAACATCTGATAATACAATCATACCATCAATTCTTTACACAAAAAATTTTCAGTACAATTCTAATTGTGTAATTTTTTTTGCCAAAATTTGGGCCAGAACAAAGTAGGTGCGCAACGTACAGAATATTGCCTCAATAGGACAATGAGTGGCGCAAAGTATTACTGTAAGGAGTAATAATTCTCCTACGTCACCAGACATATTCGGAATATTTTCGCGATGGTTACTGCTTCAGGAAATTAGGCGCATTTCTGTTTTCGCAAAATTTCCATTTTAAGTAATGTTTTCGTCCGAAGTCCAAAAGTCAAAAAAATTAAAAAAAAAATTTAGAAATTCCAAAAATTCAAAAATTCAAAAATTCAAAAATTCTAAAAATTTAATCAAATAAATATAAAAATCTTCTTTTAATTTATTTATATTTTAATTATTTAAAGATTTAAACATTTTGTTCATTGGCGCTTCACTAGTTCTGTCTTCTGCTGCATCAGTTGCTCTCCTCTGTCATCTCAAATAGAGATTCATCTATCTTTCTTAACTCCATTATTTGTTTTTATTAAAAACTTATAGCAATAAAAAGAAAGAACCTATTTAAACACGTCAATTTACAAATTTGTTAAGATTTTTACAACTTTCTTCACACTTTTTCTTCTATAATTAAAAGATATTTTATCATTAAATATCAAAAGACTTAAGAATCAATATTTGCTAGATTTTATACCTTTTACACTAGAACTTTTTTACAATTACAATTAGTTTTAGAGGAAATAAATCTCAATCTAATTTTTTTTTGTTTGCATTTTTTTGTTGTTTAGATTTTTTACTTAAAAGGTAACCACAAAATCAAAAGAATTAGATAGATAGAATCTATTATTCAATTAGAAATACATCTTTACTACAAGTTCAATTCAAATTTTCAATTCAACTTTTTTTTATCTTATTCATCCTCAAATTTTTTTTTGTTAGTTATTAAATCAAATCCAATCATATATACAGAGAAGAAAAAATGTCAAGTACAGATACACCCACACCCAATTCTATTCCATCACCTCCTGCTATAATCATCCCTGCTAATCCAGCTGATCCAAATAGTTTACAAAAGAGAAAAAGAGTAAGTAGAGCTTGTGATGAATGTCGTAAAAAGAAAGTTAAATGTAATGGTTTACAACCTTGTCTTCATTGTACTGTTTATTCTTATGATTGTACTTATAATCAACCATCAAATAGAAAAAAAAATTCTGCTTTAGATATTTTAGAAGCTAAAATGAAAAATTATCAAAATTTAATTAAATTATTATTACCAAATTTAGGTGAAGATCAATTAAATCAATTTGATTATGATAATTTTAAAAAAATTTTTGATGAAAATCCAAATCTTTCAATTTTAGAAGTTTCAAAAAAATATGTTGATTCAAATCCAATACCTGATTTATCAATTGAAAAATCAAATTCAAATAGTTCAAATCCAAAACCAAGAAAAAGACAAAGAACTAATAATAATAATGAAACAATTCCTCCTCAAGTTCCAACTGCTACTTTAGTTGAAGAAATTAATTCTGTTAAAGAAATTAAAATTATTTTACCTCCAAAAAAATTAGCTCTTGAATTAGTTGAAAAATCTTGGAATAATGCTTTTATTTTATTTAGATTTAATCATAGACCTTCATTTTTAGCCGATTTAGATGAATTATATAATACTGATCCTGAAAGATATACTGATAAACAAAATAAATTTTTACCTTTAGTTTATTCTTTAATGGCTGTTGGTGCTTTATTTACATCAAGTGAAAAAAAGGATTCAAAAACTGAATATCAATATTTACAAGATGAAGGTTATAGATATTTTATTGCTGCTAGAAAATTAATTGATATTACTGATGCAAGAGATTTATACGCAATTCAAACAATTCTGATGCTGATCATCTTTTTACAATGTTCTGCAAGATTATCAACTTGTTATGCTTATATTGGTATTGCTTTAAGATCTGCTTTAAGAGAAGGTTTACATAGAAAGTTAACTACTCAATATAGTAAAGTTGAATTAGAAATTAGAAAAAGAATTTTTTGGACTATTTATAAAATGGATATTTATGTTAATACAATGTTAGGTTTACCAAGATCAATTGATCCAGAAGATTTTGATCAAGAATTACCTTTAGATTATGATGATGAAAATATAACTGATAATAATTATTTACCACAAGATCCAAATAAATTAAGTTCAAGTGCAATTGCTAATAGTCATACAAAATTAATTTTAGTTTTAAATAATATTGTTAAAAATCTTTATCCAATTAATTCAAATTTAAGATTAATTTCTCATGAAAAAGTTAGTGAAATGGAATTAGAATTAAGATCTTGGTTATCAAATTTACCAAAAGAATTAATTCCTGGTTATCATAATCCACCAGCTGAATATTATAAAGCTAATAGATTATTACATTTAGCATTTTTACACGTTCAAATTGTTCTTTATCGTCCATTTATTCATTATATCTCTCCAAGATATACAAGTTTACCAAATGTTGATAATTTATCTGTTCAAAGAGCTAAAAATTGTATTAGTGTTGCAAGAACTGTTGTTAATTTAGCTCAAGATATGATTAAGAAAAATATGTTGTCAGGTTCTTATTGGTTTAGTGTTTATACTATTTTCTTCTCTGTTGCTTGTTTAGTTTATTATGTTCATGAAGTACCATTTGATGAATTTCATCCTGATTATATTGGTATTAGATCTGATGCTGAAGCTGGTAAAGAAATTTTAAATTATTTAAAAGATAGTTCAATGGCTGCTTCAAGAACTTATAATATTTTAAATTCATTATTTGAACAATTAAATAGAAGAACTAGTATTTTACATGAACAAAGACAAAAATTGAGAGAACAAGAAGCTTTGAAAATGAATCATATTTCCAATAATAACAATAACAACAATAATAACAACAACAGTAACAACAATATGAATAATAACAATAACAATAATCAACAACAACAGCTTCAACAACAACAACAGCAACAAAATATCAATAACAATAAATCACTTCAATCTCAAATTACTTTCCAAGTTCCTGTTGCTCAAAATTTAGTTAATCCTCAAGGTTCAAATCAAAATAACTACAATAGAAATAATAATAACAATAACAATAACAACAATGGTGGTAATAACAATGATGCTAACTTTAACAATTATTCTCAACAAATGCAGCAATCACAATCTGAAGGTGCTAATATTGCTGAAGTTAAAGAAGTTGCTACTCCACCTGCAAAACCAGCACGTAAACCACGTAAACCACGTCAAACCAAGAAACAAAAGTTATTAGAACAACAACAGCAAGAACAATTACTCAAACAGCAACAAGAACAGGAACAACAACAACAGCAAGAACAACAACAACAAAATAATGTTGATTCATCATCTTCAAATAGTAACAATAACACTAATAATAAAGATGCTGCTGCATTTGATATCAAGCTTGAAGATAGTGATTTAGATTATTTAACTAATTTTGATAATTTTATTAATCCAAATATTACATCCAATGTTAAATTAGAAAATACTGATGTTAATGGTATTTCAACTTTAACACCACCTGGTACTTTAAACAATTCTAACAATGGTACAAATGGTGCAAATGGAAGTGGTAATACTGATAATAATTCATCTGATTTAAATAATGGTCAATTACCAGGTGATAGTTATATGCCAGGTATTATGGATCAATTAGATATGCAAATCTTTGGTAGAATTTTACCACCATATATGTTGAAGAGACAAAGTTTAGGTAATAATGATCCATTAAATTTAGATTTTGGTGCTTCAAATAATAATAGTGGTACTGGTAATTCAAGTGTTGATAATACTGATCCAACTAATGGTATTGATTTAAATTTTGATACTACTAATTGGCCAGATCTTGATCAAGGTGTTGATTTTTCAAAATTATAAACGTCGTGACTTATTGATTTGTTGCTATTGAGAAAATTGCTATTATGATTTATACTTTTTTATGTTGTATCTTTTATTTATTATACTATTGAAACTTATGAGAGAGAACAGAGAAACAATTTTACACTTTTTTTTAAATACTTTTATGACCATTTTTTTTTCTTACACTTTTACAAATTTTTTACTTTACATTTTAGTTTTATGTTTATGCAATGTTTTTATGTTTTTATTATTTTTATGTTAGACTATCTCTTTTATTACTTTTATGATCTTTGTTTTCTTTTATCTTTTTTTATTACAAAATTTTAGTTTATTTTTCTTTTTTTATTTTCAGTTTTTATTATATTAAAAGTCAGAATCTTTTTTAAATTTTAGGTAAATAATTAATGATGAAGGGAAATTGCAATTTGTTTTTTTGGTTTTTATTTATAGAGTGGAGAAATTTTACATTAATGTATAAATAATTCACAATGATCAAAAATATTTATGTTGTAGCTTTACTTTTCTACAGGATTGATTAAAATTTGAAAATAAATATTTCTATTCTTCATTAAACTGTCATTAACTTCATTATAATTCATCTCATTAAACATTATTATTTATAAACTGTCCTTATCAACAAGAGCTATACTTTTCCAACTATATGTACCAATACTATCATTTGAACTATTTGAATTTGAATTTGAATTTGAATTTGAATTTGAATTTGAATTTGAATTTGATTCATAATAGGTACGATTTAATCTCATTTGTGATTGTAATAAATGATGATTTAAAAAGAAATCTGTTGAAACAGAAGTTGCAAATTCTTCATTATAATTGAATAAATTATTTTGAATTTGATTATTTGAAGGTGTAGTAGTAATACTATTATTAATATTAATTAAATTATTGTTTAATCTAAATTTAATTCTTTCACTAATAATTCTTCTTAAATAAATATTCCATAATTTATTAAATTTTTCAATTGTTAAATATTTACCATTACCTCTAATTCTTGTTGGTAAAGATTTTGATCTTTTTAATTTATTATATTGATAATTTTCAAATGAATTAATATTTGATGTTTGTGGATAAGTATTTAATTTTGCAATTGGGATTTTTAATTTATAATATTTTGTTGATGATGTATTATTTGTTGTTGATGATTCAGGATTTGAAATATTATGATTATGATTTTGATTATTTTCATTAGATTTAGTTTGATTTGCAAAAGTTAACATATTATTTTTATGATCAGCTTGTAATTTTTTTAATTTTTGTTCTAATGAATTATTTAATGAATTTGTATCATGATTTGAACTATTATTATCTATTGATGAAAGATTAATACTTTTTAAATCTATTGGATCAGTAAAAATGATGAAATTATTATTATTATCAATTGTTATTGATTTTATTGATTCTTTTAAAATTGGAGTTAATTTAATTAATTCTTTCCAATCATTATCATTACCAAATTCAAATACTTTAACTTTATTATTATTAAGAGATAACATTTCTTTTGTAATTGAAGCATCATTTTCAATATTAAGAAAATCTAATAAAGTTTCTAATTCAGATTTTGTTCTATATTTACCAGCAAGATTTCTCTTTTTTCTTTTATCATGATTAGTTAAAGGAATTGGTTTATTAATTAATTTTGAATTTGAACGATTAATTAAATTATTTGTTGAATTTGTTGAAAAGAAGAATTGATTTTTAACTTCTTTAATACTTCTTAGATAAAGTCCTCTTTGTTTTCTCTTTGTTGAAGGTCTTCTATTTTCAGATATTGAATTATAACGTGTTGGTTTATTAAAACTATGAGTATGTTGATGATGATATTGATAATGTTGACCAGTTATTGAATTTGAAGATTTAATTGAAGAAACAATAGTTGGAGCATGACCATTTAAATCTATACTTAATCTTGATATTCTATGAACAGAAGGTGAATTATTCTTTAGATTTGGATGAATGATTTGTGATATTTTGGAAGAGGAACGTTTATGATGAGTTGATTCTTCATTATTGTGATCTAAATTTTGATTTAAATGATAATTTAATGGTTTTGAGCTGATCTGTTCTTGATAGAAAGCATTTGAAGAAGAGGTGTAAGCAGTACCTCTACTCTCTACGACTACCATTGAGTGCAGTGAATAGTATTATGAAAGGGAACAGTGTGTAGTAGTAAATGGAGAAGAAAGAAGAGATCAGATCAAGATCAAATCAATAATTATAAAAATAAAATTTTGATGAAAAAATGGCTGGCTAAGGCTATTATAAATTACTGGATTACATAATAAATTACATAATCAATTTTATCACCGAATTAAAACCGAAATCCACCGGAATTAAAATTTTCAAAATTCGGATTTAAATCTTTTTTGGAAAAATTAAAAAAAAAAAAAAAAAAAAAAAAAAAAAAAAAAAAAAAAAATAATAGAAAAAAAAACAAAAACAAAAACAAACAAAAAAACATCCATAATAAAAATCAACTAAAAATCAACAGTTGTCTCTTTGTTTCCTCTTTTTGAAAGTTCAAGTGGCGTTCTTCAGATATCACATCCTCTCAAGAACACATCCTTAATACTCTCTCATAACTCACAACACAACTACAACAACTCTACTCTTTCTTTACCTCTGGTTCTTACTTGTTTTGGCATTTTTTCCCTTTGTCAACAAACTTTTTTATTTTTAAAAAAAACCAGGAAAAAAATTTAAAAAGCAGAGAAAATTTTTTATTAAAGAACAATTCAAGTGGTTATTAATCGTTATTATTTATTATCACTTTGAAATCTTATTAATTGATTGATCTTTTTTATCTTTGAAATCAAAATTTTTTTTTTTCAACCAAAATCATACCAAAATTTTTTTTTTGTTCAAAATCCAATTACTTCATAGTTTGAGATTATTATTTATTGAATTTTGACTAAATTTACTTACCCACCAATTCAAAAAAACTAAACACCACACTTATTGTTTATCCCATTTTTTTCTTTTGAATTTATCATTGTTTAGCTGTCTTGTCTATTCATAATAAGAATCTGATTCTATCAATTTCAAATTTTCCCTTTAATAATATTCTTTTAATAATGTCTGATATACAAAGGAAAAGAACTGCTGATCAAGCTTCTTTAAACAATTTATCTCTATATGAAGATCCAAATGATTTAATCAATGCTATAATATCTGTTTTACAAATCCCAGAATCTCCAACAAATGTTGCTGATACTTATGCAAATGATAAAAATTTAGCTACTGAAGTTCAAGCTTATGCTAAAATTGCTGGTTCAAATTGGACTTATTACGTTAAAAAATTAGATATTTCAATAGGTAGAAATACTGAAATTAAACAATTAGGTACTGAACCTGGTCCAAATGATGTTGATATTGATTTAGGTCCTTCAAAAGTTGTAAGTCGTCAACATGCTAAAATTGAATATAATTTAGATAGAAGAGAATGGCAACTATTAGTCTCCGGTAGAAATGGTGCCAAAGTTGATAGTGTAAGAGTCACTTGTGGTCCAAGTGCAATCCCAACTCCTTTATCTTCTGGTAGTATATTGGATATTGGTGGTACTCAAATGATGTTTATTTTACCTGATTCACAACCAATTGTTAAACCTTCAGTTTTAGAAACTCTTGCTTCAAAAATTCCAAAACCAAAAGTTAAAAAACAAGATATTAAAGGTTTCCAAATGTTTACTCAACAAAATCAAAATATTAATAATGGTCAAAATCTTGCTGTTGCAAATTCATTTTTAACTTCAACATCAAGAAAATTTAATAATTCTTCAAATCATAGTTCAATGTTATCAGGTTTAGGTTTACAATCAACTATTGAAAATGATTTATCACAAGATGAAAGTCGTGATATTAAACCTCCTTATTCTTATGCTACTATGATTACTCAAGCTATTCTTTCAAATGAAGAAGGTGTTTTATCTTTAAGTGAAATTTATGATTGGATTTCTTCTCATTATGCATTTTATAGATTTTCAAAAACTGGTTGGCAAAATTCTATTAGACATAATTTATCTTTAAATAAAGCTTTCGAAAAAGTTCCAAGAAGATCAAATGAACCAGGTAAAGGTATGAAATGGCAAATTAGTGAATCTTATAAACAAGAATTTCTTAAAAAATATCAATCTGGTTCTTTATCAAAAGTTAGAAGAGGTTCAAGTGTTTCAAGACAATTACAATTACATCTGTCTACCCATAATCAATTACCTGAATCAACTTCTCCTATAGTTACAAACAAACAAAGACCACAACAAATTCCTCAACAAAATTCTATTCCTGCTCCAACCTTAAACCAACAACAACAACAACAACAATTACAAATGCAACTTGATCACCATCAACAATTACCAAATAATAAACCATTAATAAATACTCAAGTTCAAAACCAAAATCAAAATCAAATACAAGCAGGAAATGGTTTGAATTATGGAGTTCAAACTTCTTCAAATATTCCAAATGGATACTCTAATAATTATCAAAACCAAATTCAACAACAACAACAACAGCAACAAAGTAGAACGGGTTCTTTTGGTCAACAATTTATCCAAACTCAATTACCTCCTTTAAATCCAACCCAAAATAATCAAAATCAAAACCTTGCTCAAACTCAACCTCCAAATTTCAAACAAGAGTATTTGAAACAATATCAATCATCAATTAATTCAAGCAACATACCTTTAGTTAGATCAAATCAATCAACTAACACTTCATCCAACACATCAAACAATTCATTCCAACAAATACGACCACAAACATCTGATACAACTACTTCTATTAATACATCAAGAGATAATGAAAAAGAAATTTCTGGTCCAACAACTGAATTATCATCTCCTATAAAGGCAGAAGCTAAAACTCCACCTCATGATAATAAAAATAATAATAACAATAATGAAAATAAACAAATAATTAATGATAATAAGAAGCTTAATGGAATTAATAACAATGAAAATAATACCCATAACAGAAACCACAGTAATACTTCAGTTACTGAATTTGGTTTAATTCCAAGTCCAAGTAAAGCATTTGGTGTTACTGCTGTTGAAGCTTATACACCTGAACGCGGTACAAGAAATAAGAGTAATGGACCAGCTGATCATTCTTCTCCTGCATTATGGAATTTTGTTCAATTTTCAACACCTGCAAATGGTGCAAAGAATTATAATAATGGTAATAATGGATTTATGAATTCTATTCAAAATTTAAATGGTAATGGTAATGAATTAACTACACCAACTAAAGCTGCAATTTTCTTACAAGATAGTCCATTTCAAGTAAGAAATACTTTAATTAAACAAGATAATGATAATGATAATAATGATAATGAAAATAATGAAAATAATAATTCTAAAAATAATGGAGATAATGAATCATTAAGAAATGTTGATTTAGCTAAAGGTTTTAAGAAATAAGTTATTTAATTTTAAATATTCTTTTTTTTGATTAATTAAGAGTGTTTTATTTATTTATTTTTAAATGCTAATCAATTAGTTTAATTTCTTCTTTTTATTTTAGAGTTTCCTCTCAATCAAGTTCAACAATATCTATTACCAACAACTACATATATGCCCCTCTATACATTTAAAAAAAATCCAATTCATGATCATACCTTTTTTTTCCAATTTACCAACCAAAAATACAACTTTATTATTTTATATCAATCAATAAGAAACATTTGTAAATTAAAAAAAATTACAGAGTCTATAAAATATAATTTATATCAATCTCCAAAATGAAAATCAAGCAAAAAAATATTGTATAATAATTAATAGTTTGTTCTTTATACATACAAAAATTAGCATATACTATCAGTAACATGTAGACTACAACTTTTGATTCATAACGAAGAAAGAGTTCTATATTAAATAGTCAATTCAAACAACCAATATAGATCATGTGCAAAGATATCAAAATAAATAATGCTCACAACAAACTATATATAAAAAAGGAAATAAAAAAAAATCACAATCAACACCTCAACTCCTGCATATATTTATTTCATCAAGTATCCATTTTTTTAATTCATTATAAATATAATAATCATCAACTCATTAAGGAAAGAAATTCTGACACAAAGAACCACAGAATATGGATTTAATACCTATTAACAAATAACACAACATTTACTTGCTTGAGAATCTTCTGTTTCATCATTTAACTTTGGATTCCCTCTTTGATTATTGTTGTTATTAGTATTTGTGCTATCTGATGCATTATTATTTCCAGATGTAGTATTTCTACTAATATTATTATTTCTAATGGATTGAGCATCTGTATTATTATCAGTTAAATCATCATTTCTTGATTGATCTATAATAATTTGATTAGAAGCTATTTCATTTGAATGATTATTACTTTGATTAAATTGTTCTGTAGCAGTGTTTGTATTTGTGATAGTTGTGGTATTATTAACACTTGTACTTCTACTTCTACTTGTACCAGCACTATTTGGAGCAGAGCTTGATGATGGATCATTATTAGAAGAAGATTTGTTACCATTAATCAGATTGTTAATATTGTTTTGACTCTTTCTCAGTCTTAGGAATCCACCACCAGTATTACCAGATTTTTCAGCTTTAATATTTCTAAATTGAACATGAAATATATTACTTATTGTTAAATTTAAAGTATTTAATAATTCAGAACCATTATCTAATCTTTTACCTAAATGAATCAAACCAACTTGATTTAAGGATGACAGTTCAAAAGTTGTACATTGATCTTTAAAGTTCTCTAAGATGTATCTCTTTAGATCATTTATAGTTAGCGCATCTGCACCAGTACTTGGATCAGGAGTTAACTTTGAAAGATCCACTGCTTGTTTTGAAGCATCAGGAAAGAATAATGAGACTTCCTGAATAGATTTTGACATGATGTATTTATAAGTTAATAACTGTTTTGTAAGTTTCTAGTATTAAAAAGCAATTGAGGAGATATAAATAGTTTAATTTGCTGATTAGATTTCCAGATCAAAATTTGAGTAAAAATCTGTGGTTGATCTAGTTTATAATAACAGTATGCAATGTAAGATGGATAGAAGTAGATGATACCCTGTGTATAAGTTTATAAAGTTAACTGTAAAAGTTATTTGTGATTTTGAGTATTTTTAGTTTGGGATAAAATGGAAATTTTGGTGTAATTTTTTTGTGATTTAATTTTTCTTTTGTTTACTTTGTGAATTTTGTATTTAATTTGTATTTCTTGAAGGCGAAAACTAAATTGAAGTTGAAGTAATCTCTGTTTTGAAGTTCAAGTTGGTTCCAATGTGAAGATGTTGAAGTCTATGAATCTCAACTTTGAACTAAAAATCAAGAGAATTGTGCTGCCGTCTAAGAAGATGTTTGATTGTATTGATGTGAGTGGAAATATAATTTGAAATCGCATTGCTATTTTAAGAGTAATACTAACATTTTTGATAGAATATCTTTGATGAGATACATCTACTTCTTACAACCAACGATAAAGCTACTGTACTATGGATTGATGATTTAGAAAATGTACCTTTTGAAAAATTAGTTAGTAAATTTACAACTGACAATACAACTAATATTGAAAAATATTTTGATAGAGTTAGATATGTAAGAATATTTGATCTTGAAGGTATACTTGAACATCTCAATAACGATAAGGATTCTAATTATAACTTAATTGTTCTTTATAATTTAAATAAAGTATTTTTAGATAATGAAATATCTAAATCATTCATTTCAAGTAATAGAATAATGAGATTGATTATGAGAGATATAAGAAGAAGAACTGAATTAGATAAAACTTGTACAATGATTTTAGATTATAATTCGTCTCAGATATATACTGGTGATAACTCTAGTAATGATATTGGTAAGATAAATACAAAGAAATCTTTATTCAAGAGATATAATGATAGAATAGATTATTACATTGATGATCTTCAGTACTACTAGGTTATTGTTTAGGGCAAGCTTTAGGGCTTGATATAGATAAATATTGTTAGGGCTTTATTAGGGCATATTTGTTTAGGGTTGTAAATATATATCACGTGTTATTTATTAGGGCTTTACTAATTATTTTGTTTTTCGTAATCCGTACACCACTTCGCTGTGTTTTGTTTTTGAGGTCTAAATATTTCATACATTTTAATTTTTTTGTGACTGTTTTCTTGAAACTCACGTGACCCACTCAGGTTTTTTTCGTTTCTAGTTTTTTCAAAAAATTAAAAACTTCAAAAATTCACACACAGTAATTTTGTACAAACTTTATTCTAACAACAACAAAAGCAAAGATGAGTAACAAATTCGAACCTGTCGTTGTCATTGATGGTATGTTGAGACTTATTGAGTAATGGATTAGTTGAGGAACAATATGAATATAAGAAATAGACTAGAAGAAGTGATTTGGATTATGATTTTAATGATTGATGGGAATCAAATTTATTCAAGATTAGAGAAATAAAAAAGATGTTAATACTATACAATAATAGATCAACTATCAACAAGTTTACAAACTCAAGAGAACATTAACCACAAACATCATTTCATTTATTCAGAAGTTTAGAGTTATCGTAGTTTTCAAGTTATTCAATATTTTAAATTATAGACTCTTTAGATGTCATCTCACAAATTTTTTTTATATTAAGATAAAATCATACAGATATCATAAGAAAGCATATAATCATCACTATTATTCATACAAAGAAAGATCACTTATTTTGTTTATTTCATTTCTATTTGATATCAACTAAATCTTTTTTCTACAAATTAAGATGAATTTTTAAATACTAACATTAAAATTTTTTTTATAGGTAAGGGACATTTATTAGGTAGATTAGCTTCTATCGTCGCCAAACAATTATTAGAAGGTCAAAAGATTGTCATTGTCAGAGCTGAAGCTTTAAACATCTCTGGTGAATTCTTCAGAACCAAATTAAAATACCATGACTACTTAAGAAAAGGTACCCGTTTCAACAAGACTCACGGTCCATTCCATTTCAGAGCTCCATCAAGAATCTTCTACAAAGCTTTAAGAGGTATGATCTCCCACAAGACTGCCAGAGGTAAGGCTGCTTTAGAAAGATTAAAAGTCTACGAAGGTGTCCCACCTCCATATGACAAGAAGAAGAGAGTTGTTGTTCCTCAAGCTTTAAGAGTCTTAAGATTAAAGCCAGGTAGAAAATACACCACCATTGGTGATTTATCAGCTTCAGTCGGTTGGAAATACAGTTCAGTTGTTGACAAATTAGAAGAAAAGAGAAGAGTTAGAGCTGCTGAATACTACGCCAAGAAGAAGGCTTTATCTAAAAAGGTTGATGCTGCTAAAGCTTCCCAAGCTGACTCTGAAGTTTCTAAACAATTAGCTACTTTAGGTTACTAAATTATTGATTGTTAATTTTATTTTGTTTTAAAAATCATTATTAATAATCTTCTATAATTAAAATCATCTTTTTTACCTTGTTTTTGTTATGATTTGGTATTTGGTAAATATAATTATTGTGTCATAATATAAATGAAAAATTTCTTAAATATTTCTAATTTAATTAAATTGTAGATATTTTATTCATTCAGTAAAACGATGAAATAGCATTTCTTTTGAATAATTACAATATGCCAACCCTTTAATAACCATAACGTATATTTTTTCTTGAATCATTCTATTTTCAGAAGCTCTACTCGGCTAACAAGTATGAGTCTTAAGTATCCTGCCTATTTGATTTCTGATACTGAAAAAAAGATTAAGACTCCTTTCAAGTTTTATACCTTTTTATAACATATTTCTTACCTTTAACTCTCAAGATCTATACCATTAATACATTCCACAATAGTCATGGATACTATCACTGGGACTCTTGACTATCTTTCCAAATTTAAAAAGTCATCTGAAGGTTCTACGGCTACACATGAACTTTCTAACATTACACCAAACTTACAACATCGTAATGGTCATAGAAATCCAAGTGTTGAGACTATAAACACTTCTGAAACTACAAATAGTGACATAGATGTATACAGTCAAAGTTTTGGGAATTCTGGGTTTAGTTTAAGTGCTGAATCTAATGATTTAGAAATTGTTCATTCATTAAATAATGTCTTTAGACCTCCATCATCAACAAATGAATTTGATAGTAGTTCTAGTGATTCTATAGTTGATCTAGATGATGGTTTGGAATTCCCAGAAGGTGGATTAAAAGCATATTTAGTTGTATTTGGTAGTTTCATGGGTTTGATTCCTGCTTTTGGTTTAATTAATTCTGTTGGTGCAATTCAAGCTTATATTTCAAATAATCAATTGGTTCATGTTAATGAATCAACTATTTCATGGATTTTCTCTATTAATACATTTTGTGCTTTCAGTTCAATGATATTTTCAGGTGCTTTATTTGATAGAAATGGTGCAAGAATTCCAATATTTATTGGTACTCTATTTTTATGTGGTGGTTTATTTGGTGTTGGTAATTGTACAACAGTTTATCAATTTGTTATAGTGCTAGGTATTATTACAGGTATGGGAACAGGATTATTAGCATCACCTTTAGTAGGTGTTGTATCACATTATTTCAAAAGAAAGAGAGCTACGTATTCATCAGCTGCAACAATTGGTGGTTCAGTTGGAGGTGTTATTATCCCAATTACTCTTAGAAAATTATATGTTCAAGTTGGTTTTACTTGGGCTTTAAGAATTTTATCATTTGTATGTTTTATTTGTTTGATGTTCTCATTAGTTCTTTGTAAAGAAAGATTTACAACTGATTCTGTTAATAATAACAATAATAATAGAACAATTGATCATAATGATGCTGATGCTGATGAAGATTTAATTATAACAGAGATTGAAGAACCAATAAAGAATGATAGTTTCTTACATTATGTTAAGATTTATGCTCTTGATCTATTTGATTATAAATCACTTTTTGAATTAAGATTTTTAGCTTGTGCATTTGGTGTTGGTTTAGGTGAAAGTTCATTAGTAGTTTCATCAATTTATTTTGCTTCATATGCTATTAAGAGAGGTTTTAGTGAAAGTGATTCTTATCTTTTAATTACTGTTACTAATGCAACTGGTATTTTAGGTAGATATATTCCAGGATATTTATCAGATAGATATATTGGAAGTTTTAATACAATTATTATAACATTATCAGTTGCTATGTTTTTAAATTTAATTTTATGGTTACCATTTGGTTATAGTTTAGATATTTTATATCTTTATGCTTCAATTTATGGATTCTTTTCAGGTACAATTTTATCATTACCACCAGTTTGTTGTGGACAAATTTCAAGAACTGAAAGTATTGGTAAAAGATATAGTACAATGTATATGATTGTATCATCAATGTCTTTAGCAACAATTCCAATATCTGGTATTATTATTGGAGATGGTGATGTTAAAAACTATAATAATTTCATTATTTATAGTTCCATGTTAGGTTTTGCTGGTGTTATATCATATATTATTTGTAGATGGAATTGTGTTGGATTTAAATTATGTAAATTTTAAATCACTTAGGGAAAATAAATATACTACAATTAACAAAAAAAACATTTCATAATAATATAACATATAATTATAAATCTTAACCTTAAATAGCAATACTATAAGTTAAAATATATAATATTTAAATAATCAAAAAAGGGTGTTGGTAGGTGTGTATGTGTTTTCATTCGTATAATAATAATAATGTTTTTCATTCATTCATTTATATTTTTTTTCTAATATTTTATTTTATTCTTCACCTTTTTAAATAGTATTTTTGTTGTTGGTAATATAATAATAATAATGATAATAATAATAATAAATAAAGATTAGTAATCTTTACTCTATTTTAGATATTGTAGTTTTTTTATTTTTTTGTTCTAATATTGAATTGAAATCAAATAACTTATAATAATAATTCTAATGGATTTTCAATGATTTCCTTCAAGTTCTTCATGAATTCACCACCTTTAGCACCATCAACGACTCTATGATCAAAAGTACCAGTGATTGTGATCTTATCATCAAAGATGAAACCTTTATCAGAGGCCTTATCCTCTACAGCAACTCTTGAAACGGTACCAACAGCTAAAATAGTTGATTGTGGAGGGTTGATAATTGAAGTAAACATGTTAACAGCATGGTTCATACCTAAGTTTGAAATACAGATGGTACCACCTTGATATTCTTCAGGTTTTAATTTATTATCTTTAGCACGTTTACCTAAATCTTTAACAGTAGCTGAAATTTCCATTAAACCTTTAGCATGAGAGTTAAAAACAATTGGAGTAATTAAACCAGTTGGAGTAGCAACAGCGACTGAAACATCAACATTGTTGTATTGTCTAATGACACCTTCTTCTTCTATCCAATGAGAGTTAATATCTGGAACTCTCTTTGAAGCAAGAGCAACAGCTTTAATTAAGATATCATTAATTGATAATTTATAACGATCATTAGCTGAAGCATTTAATGATTTTCTTAAGTTTAATAATTTTGAAACTGAAATTTGTGAAGAAACAATGTATGATGGATTAGTTAATCTTGATTCTAATAATCTCTTACCAATAACTCTTCTCATATTTGTAATTGGAATATCAACAAAATCTGGAGTTGAACCAATCTTTGGAGCAGCATCAGCAGCGGCTTTAGTCTTAATGTATTTTTCAACATCTTCTTTAGTAATTCTACCATGTGGACCAGTACCTTTAACTTCTTTTAATGAAATACCTTTATCTAAAGCAATAGTTTTAGCTAATGGAGAAGCAATAATTCTGTTTGGATCAACAGATTCAGTTGGAGCAGCGGCAGCTGGAGTTGAAGCAGCAGCTGGGGTAGCAGCAGCAGCAGCTGGAGGAGCGACAACGGCTGGACCACCAGCTGGTTTAGAAGCAATAGCGAAATCTTTGAAAGCTGGGACATCTTTAGCATCATCAACGTAAACAGCAATTGGAGTATTAACACCAACATCTTTAGCACCACCATCAATTAAGATTTTAGCTAAATAACCATCTTCTTGGAATTCGAAATCCATTGTAGCTTTATCAGTTTCAATTTCAGCAATAGCTTCACCTGGAGCTAATTTATCACCAACTTTTTTAGTCCAACTGGCGATATTACCATGGGTCATTGTTGGAGATAAAGCTGGCATACCAATGATATGATGTGGAGGATATGCTATATAATTGAATGTTAGTATTTATGGAAGATGAAAGGAAATATCTCTAAATTACATACAGGAAGCAAAACGAGCTGCAGTGATGGTTGATAATCTAGTACATCTATAAAATTAAAGAGATTGTTAGTATTAAATCAGAGAAAGATTAAAAGGAAAAAACTCAATTCAGATCCATTCAATTCTTGTTCACAGTCTGTAATTACTAGTTTTGGGGTTGAACTCAAAAATTTATGTTGTCAATTGATTTTGTTGATGTGATAAAAAGAGTAATAATAAGAGGATTGTTTTTATTGTTTTAGATCTTTTTAGTGGGATTCAATTCTTTTGTATTTTTGTCTTGATGAAGGAGATTTGGGTATATATGTATGAATATTGGTATGACAGAAGAGGTAATTGAAGTTATAATTGATTAAAACAGATTATATATCATTAGTTTTGATGGTTCAATTGGTTTGTTGATATTCCTTTTTTTTTTGACAATAGATTTATTTTTGACATGATTGTTACAGAAAAGATATGATGAAAAGAGGAGGATCTTGAGATGAGGAAGTGTTGTAGAACATACCTTGGTAAAGCTGGACGGAAGGCCCTAGTCAAAGTAGCAATGGCACTCATCTTTGAATATTTAAATCTTTGGTTGATGATTGTTTTTAAAGAGAGAAAAGGAAATTTAAATTTTATTTTAAAAAGTCGACTTTGGGATTTTTTTTTTGGGTTGAAAAAAGTTGAAAAAATTAAAAAAATGTAAAAGCAGTTAAGCTCATTGTTTAAAAATTGAAATAAATGTATAAAGTTGTTAGTAAAGTTATAATGGAATTGACACTGTTGGAATCTACGCATTCAGTAGTATGTAGCTATACACTAAAAAGAAGCAGTGTCCATACAATCTTAACCACTAAACCCGCTCTAAACACTCGTCATTCCACCAATTCATCCCACCAAAATCAATGCAAAATCAACCATAAGGTGGTGGTGTTTAGAATATCTGAATCCGGTAATTACTTCAAACAGCAAAACCTTTATATCTCGGACCTGTCAAACTACATATTGATATATTGATAATGAATAGAGTATAAATATTTCGTTAGCTTCGTTAAAATTGGTTTGCTTTGATCTCTATATACATGCTTTAATCTCCTAGCAAAAATTCAAATCATCCTCTTTGTATGCTCATAAACACTAAAGGTTATACATGTAGCTGGTAAAACCCTAATAACATTTGGTATCAACCCTTTATAAAAACCTTTGACACCTTCTCTCAAATAAATATCTTGTACAAGTTCTCTCATCTTAATTCTTGTACCTAATCCATCATTCTTAAAACTTTGTAATCTTGATTTAATTAATTGTAATGGATAAAATGTCATTAAACTAATAACTTTTGATATAATACTAATCTCAATATATTCAAATGTATTCAATTTACCTAATTTATCCTCTTGAAATAATTGATATTTTAATGTATCATAAATAGTAAATTGTAAAGCACCTTGAAAAACTCCAATTATACTAGGTATTAATCCTTTATAAAATCCAAATATTCCTTCATATTTATAAATCTTTTTAAATCCATCCCAAAAATTCTTATAAACTTTTCGATCATTATTAATTTGACTATTATTCAATTCTTTTGAATTATTTGGGTTATTAATTGATATTATTCTTGTCTTTAATACCCATATTGGATTTGTTAAAATTGCTGTCATTGATCCACTTGAAAATGCACATAATAAATAATCAAAACTTGATAAATTTGAATCAAAATATTTCTTTTCTTCTCCTCTAATAACATCTGTCTTTCTTTCATGAATAAAATCTTTACATTGTCTATAAATTGTAAAATAAAGACACCATGCAATTGAACTACCTGAAAAATTTGGTAAAACACCTCTATAAATTGTCCTTATAATTCCAAAATTATTTTGTGATGCATGTAATTTTAAATCTTTAATAATATTTTTAAATGATTCAAATTGTGTTTTGGATTTTGTATCTAATTGTAATCTAATCTTTAATAAATCTAATGGATGTGTTATAATTGTTGTTATTGCTCCAGATGATAATCCAGATATTATTTCTCGATGTGTTGAAGTTAATTTAAACTCATTTATAGGCGACGAATCAAGTGTAGTAAGATCATTCTTCCCTATTACCTCCTTATTCATCCTACTCTTCTTCTTCTCTTCTTCTTATATCTAAAAAGATGGTCTTAATACTTCATCATCGAGTATTTGAATTTTTTTATTTTCTACTTTTTTTTTTTTTTTTAAGAAGCACTCCGATTTCTAGAGAATAATATTAAAATATTGTTAAAATAACTACAGAAAATATCATTTTATCACTTATTCACTAATATTTATTAATTAAAACATATAAGTCTAATAGACTTAAAACCCCCAATTATCATTCCATCTATAAAAACTTCTTTTTTTCTTCTTTCTCTTTTAAAAAATATGTACAATTTGAACTGATTGGAAAGAAAATATTAAAAAGTAAATTTAGTAGTTAGCAAAACAAAACAATAAATAATAGTTAACTCTTTGTTTTAAAAACATAGCAATGAAGAAGGATAAATTATAAACACAGATTAATTTTTTTTTCTAGATTTTATTCATTAAAGAGATAGGAAACAGACATTATTCATAACCAAATAAAAAAACCAAGATGTAGACTTTTAACCATCAAACACCTCTTTTTTATATCATCAAACTTAAGCTGATGGTAATGGTGATAATAAACTATACATTGAAAAATATGTTAGTACTTGATATTTCATTTAAAATTAAAAATCCAACATCTTTACTTACGCTAATAATGGTGGTCTGTTTGGAGTTTGAACCCAACCTAAGTATAAAACAAATGGAATCCAACCAAAATGAGCAACAGTTCTAGCTGTGTCTAATAATTTGACAATACGTTCTTTAGATTCGTCTGATAAAGCAAAAGCCATCTTTATTATATTAGTTATTTCTTAACTCTTAAAGTAAAAGCTTACTATTTGTAACTTTATGATTTTTGTATTTTTTTTTCGACGAGAAAATATTGGAAAAAATAGTCACGTGAAAATCACATGACACACACAAAATACATATTAAACATCATTAAATTCATTAAATTCATTATTTATTTACAAGTATTTCAGTATATCTATTGTCTAATAACATCATCAAGTGTACCAAATGTTAAAACATCTTCAATACGGTTCATCTCTGTCAATAACATAACTAATCTATCAATACCAATACCCCAACCTCCAGTTGGTGGCATACCAAATTCCATTGCTTCAACATATTCTTTATCAATATAGCCAGTATTTTGTAATTTAAATTTATATAATTGTTCAAATGGATTGTTTTCTTCTTCATATGCATTAATATATTCTCTACCTTTAATAAATAGTTCAAATCTTTTACTAATTTCATATTTTCTTTCACCATCATATTTAATTATTGTGGATTTAGCTAATGGTGACATTATTGATGGTTGGTGATATATAAAAGTTGGAACATCTTCACATAATGGTTCAATATATTTAGAACATAGTTCATCTAAATAATCAGCAGCAGAATCTTTTGTGTGTGGATGTGATAAGTTTATATCATCAAAATATTTGGATAGTGTATCAACAGTTAACTCGACTGGTAATTCTTTCTTAGTGATGGATTCAATAGTTGGTATAAATTCTAATTTCTTGAAACATAGACCATTTCCATCCTTAGGGTTGTTATTCAAAATTTCTTTTAATTGAGAAACTGTTTTATTCTCAATATTAATATCATTGATTATTTCTCTGAACAAATCTTCACTGATCTTCATCAACTCCTCTAATTCAAGAAAAGTTTGATAAAATTCACAAGTATAGAATTCAGGATTATGAGTAGCATCAATTCCTTCATTTCTGAAAACTGGTCCAATTTCAAATACTTTATCAAACCCAGATATAATTAATCTCTTTAACCATAATTCAGGTGCAATTCTTAATTGTAAACTAGATTTATCAATATATGTAGATTTAGTAACAAATGGTGTAGCATTTGCACCGTTAGATTCATCTGATAATATTGGTGTTTGAACTTCAATAAACCCTCTCTTTACTAAGAATTGTCTTAATGATTGGATAACTTTAAACCTTGTCACAATAACATTTTTGTAATCTGGATCAATAAGGTATGCTGATACTTTATTGGTTTTTCTATGAGCTTCATTAATCTTTGGATCTACTGGTAAAAGAGCAGGACTTGCTAATTTAATAGGAGTTGTCAACTTCAATGATAATTCACCAACATTGGTAATACCTGGTTTACCAACAGCTTTGATAGTATCACCTCTCTTTAAATCATTATGTGTTTCCAGAAACTCTTCTTTGGATATACCTAACATCTTATTAGACAACACAAGTTGAATTTGATTATAATCTTGAATTAAATCTATGAAAAACATTGATTTACCAGCTTTTCTAACTGAATGGATTTTACCTTCAACTGAATATATTTCATCAATACTGTTTGATGGTTTGGGGAACTCATAATTAGCAAATTTTGATCTGAATTCAGATAATCTTAATAATGGTATTTTATTACTCGAAGCTTCTGATCTCAATAATCCTAGTGTTGGATATATTTGTTTGTTTATAGGTTGGATTTTTTCTTTACGATGTGCAAATGATAGAGATTCATCTTTTGTGATGGTTGAATAAAGGCGTCGTATTAAAGCAAATCTAGACATTTTTGAACTATATAAAATTTAACAACTGTTAGTAATATATCCCTGGACTGATACTTCACTCATTATAAACCATTTATCTTTAAAAGACTAACTTCAGCAGTTACTAATGTATTTTCAAGAGGACGGTACTTAAACAATCCCAGGTCAAGACGATAACGCAGTATAATTATTGCTCATCATATGTAGTTCTTTTCTATTTGTGATGTATGGTTTATAAAGGAGTTAAAAGATGTAGACTTACAACCACCAGTACTCATCTGAATACAATAAACTGAGTGTATTGTTTTGGTGAAAAGTTTTTATAAAGTTGAAATCTTTTGTGTTGAAAACTTTTTTTAAAAGGAAGAGAAGAAAAAAAACATAAACAAAACTTGAAATGTTGAAATTGACAGCTAAACAAAGAAGAGATATTGCAACATTATGGTAGGTTATTTGCATATAATCGATTCAATTGAGCATAAATAGCTTTACTAACACCCTGTTGATAACAGAATTTCCAAGCAAGAGAAGACACCGATGGTATACGGTTCAGTTGGAATGCTATTCCTGAAACCAAGTTCAACTGCTCCAGATTATCAGTACCAATTGGATGTAACTATACACCATTATTCGAGAGACCAGAAGATATCAGTCCAATTCCAGTTATCCAATCAGCACCAGTGATGTGTCGTTGTGGTGGTATTTTAAATTCATATTCATTTGTTGATCCTAATAACCAATCATGGATATGTCCTCTCTGTTTAGGGCATAATAGAATACAAGTTAATGAACAGAATCCTTTACTCCAATGTGCTCCAGATGCTACTACATGTGAATATATTTTACCACGTCAAGTTAATCCATTAATCTACTTGTTTGTCGTTGATACATGTATGTCAGGAGAAGACTTCCAGTCATTAAAGGAATCGTTAATGGTTAGTTTATCTTTGTTACCTCCAAACGCATTAGTTGGTTTAATTACATATGGTAAAGATATCTGTTTATATGAATTTACAGCAGATGAACAAGTTATTAGAGCACATAGTTTCAATGGTAAGAAAGATTATGAATTAGAAAGATTTACCAAGTTATTATCAATCCAACCAAAGTTCCAAAACTCTAGATTTTTAAAGCCATCTTCTATTGCAGAATATTCAATTACTATGATTCTTGAATCATTAAGTGAAGATTTATGGGATGTTAAGAAATCAGAAAGAAAGTTAAGATGTACAGGTGCAGCTATCAAAGCAGCTGCCAATTTGTTACTAGCAAGTGCACCAAAGAATGGTGGTGAAATCATGGTTTTTAATTCAGGTCCATGTACCTATGGTCCAGGTATGATTGTTGATCAAGAATTAAAGCAAGCTATCAGATCACATAATGATATTAATAATGAGCATAGAAACTTCCATAAAGAATCTATTAAATTTTATGATGATATTGCTAATCAATTATCACAACATGCTTATACACTTAATCTATTTATTGGTTCATATGATCAAGTCGGTCTTTATGAAATGGAGACACTTATTTCAAAAACTGGTGGTTTTACAATATTGAGTGATTCATATACAACATCTATCTTTAAACAATCATTCCAGAGATTTGTTAATATGACAGTTGGTCATAATGCTACTTTAGAAGTTAAGACATCAGTTAATTTAAAGATCAAGGGACTTATTGGACATGGTATTTCATTACCAGTTGCACAACCAATGGGTACTAATACAGTTGCAATTAATAATATTTCTAGAGATGCTGTTGGATTATCAGGAACTAATTCATGGAAGCTTTCAACAATATTACCAAATTCATCATATAGTATTTATTTTGATGTTGATAATACATCAGCTTCATTCAGTTATAATAATGTCAAGGGATGTTATGTTCAACTTATAACATATTATCAAGATTTTGATTGTACTAGATTGAGAGTTACTACAGTTCCTATTCAAATTACTAGTGGTGATTTAACCCCATTCTTTGATCAAGAATGTGCAGTTGTTTTATTATCAAGATTAGTTGTGTCTAAATTACAAAAGGATGAAACTGAATTGAGTGATTTGATAGTATATGTTGATAAGATTTTGATTGATTTGTTAAGAAATTATAGTGAATATAAAAAGGATGATCCAAACAGTGTGAGAATAAATTCATATTTTACATTATTCCCACAATTCTTATACCATTTAAGAAGATCACAGTTTTTACAAATCTTTAACAGCTCACCAGATGAAACTGTTTATTACAGACATTATTTATTATTAGAGACAGTTGATAATTCATTGACTATGATCCAACCTACATTAACAGCATTTGATCAACTATCTGAAGAAGAAGAAATAGCCAGAGCGCAAAATGGTGAAGAAGAAGATGAAGATGAAGGAACACCAGTATTATTAGATTCATTATCTATCTTACCTGAAAGAATACTTTTATTAGATACATTTTTCCAAATATTAATTTATCATGGTGCAACAGTAGCTATTTGGAGAGATCAAGGATATCAAGATATGGAAGGATATGAAGGATTTAAAGCATTTTTAGGAAAACCAAGATTATTAGCTAGTGAATTACTGATGGATAGATTTCCATTACCTAGATTCATTGATTGTGATGAAGGAGGTTCACAAGCTAGATTTTTATACTCCAAATTGAATCCTAGTAATACTTACCAAGATACAGGATTTGCTATGAATGGAAGTGCAATTGTACTAACAGATGATGTATCATTACAAACATTTATGGAGCATCTGCAAAAACTTATTGTCCAATA
>JAJMKA010000097.1:0-13905 GCA_030563805.1 Ruyongia namnaoensis
CCAAAAAGTCCATAATGAGATCTGGTGCTACAGCTTTTTGGCAAAAAATGTATACCCAATTTTCCACCCAATCGATCCATCAGTCGACCCATTGGATCCACCTTGATCCATCGTTTTACATACTAAATTACACAAAATCCTTATTAAAATTTAATTTGTTTTTGTGTAACATCCTCTTTTTTATCATACAAACTGCTCAGATTAAAACTCGTTTTCATAGTGGTGTACGGATGTACAGGTTTAAGTACTACTTCATTTGAATTGAACCATTTAATGATTTGTAGGTTACTAGATGGAGGGAAACTATTTGAAATGAGAAATATAACACAGAAATACTATAGATAAGTGGTCATTATCTTTTTCTAATGAATTGTAGAGCTCTAAAGGGTCATGGACTAGTTTTTGTATGAAAGTCATCGAATATACATTATAATAGGTGTATAAAATGTAAACTGAAACTTGTAAAGTATTGCTTGGAAATTATAGCATTGAATTGTTTAGTTCAGAAGTTTAACTGTTAAAGCCTTTAGAAATTGAAGCTGTTGTGTACCTTTGTTAAAGAAAGCGTTAGCTAGCAATTGTTAAAGTATCACGTGATTTGCGGGTGAGGGATCTCGCCGAGGTCGAAAAAAATCAAAAACTTATTATTATGAATCCATTCATAGTATTCAACGAGTTAAGCTTTATAAAAGAATAGGATAAAGATGATTGTTAAATATTTCACAGGTGTAACAGTGAAGTTCAACCCACTTACACCAGAAGGTATGTTTTCTATTCTGTTTTTTTGGAACCATTACAACCTTAAAACTCAGAGTTTATCATCAGATGTTTTTTGGATAAATGTGTTTATAATAATGAATCTATTTACTAACTATTTTACATCTACTGATTTCTATAGCTAAGGCTCTAAGAACATTTATATCACAAATTCCACCATATATGAGAACATGTAAAATAAAATATGAAACATTAGCTCCAACATCAGCCACTAAACCAAATATTGAAGTAACATTTAAAGATAAAGCTAAACTTTCAATGGATCCAACAGATAAAAAATTTGAAGATTTAGTAGCCTACTTTGATCGTCACTCAAGAAAAATGGCAATTAAAGAATTTATTGAATCTTAGATCAGCTGCTATCAACCTTGTCAATAATTTAATCCAAATATTCCAAAGATGAAATTTATTTTTCAACCTTTAAAATCTTCCATAGAAATGAAATGTCTGTATATATGTTTGTTTTTTTATTAAAACTATTTTTGATGTAAGCTTTTATATTACTGTGATATAATCTCAACCTAAACTACTGTTTATAGCTCTAGAAGCGTAGTATTACTGAATTCTTTAGGGCTACTATTAGGGCCATTATTACTGTTTTTGGGGTCTACTGTATCCGGGTCACCTCATCTCCTATTTTTGGTAAACGCACACTTTTCAAAAATTTTTTTAAAAAAATTTTTATAAAGAAAAGAAAATATTAATTTTTACTTATTTAATAAAGGAATCAAATTAATTCAAATAGTTAATACAATATGCAATTATCTTGGAAGGATATCCCTACTATTCCTACATCTAATGATATGTTGGATATAGTTCTTAACAGAACTCAAAGAAAGACTCCAACAGTCATTAGACCTGGTTTTAAAATCACTCGTATTAGAGCTTTCTATATGAGAAAAGTTAAATTTACTGCTGAAGGTTTTGAAGAAAAATTAGATGATATTATCAATGGTTTCCCAAAGATTGATGATATTCATCCTTTCCATAGAGATTTAATGGATACTTTATATGAAAAGAATCATTATAAAGTTTCTTTATCTGCTGTTTCAAAAGCTAAAACTTTAGTTGAACAAGTCTCAAGAGATTATGTTAGATTATTAAAATTTGGTCAATCATTATTTCAATGTAAACAATTAAAGAGAGCTGCCTTAGGTAGAATGGCAACAATAACTAAAAAATTAAAAGATCCTTTACAATATTTAGAACAAGTTCGTCAACATTTAGGTCGTTTACCATCTATTGATCCAAATACTAGAACTTTATTAATTTGTGGTTATCCAAATGTTGGTAAATCATCATTTTTAAGATGTATTACTAAAGCTGATGTTGAAGTTCAACCATATGCTTTCACAACCAAATCTTTATATGTTGGTCATTTTGATTATAAATATTTAAGATTCCAAGCTATTGATACTCCAGGTATTTTAGATAGACCAACTGAAGAAATGAATAATATTGAAATGCAATCTATTTATGCTATTGCTCATCTTCGTTCAACTGTTCTATATTTCATGGATTGTTCAGAACAATGTGGTTTCTCTATTGAAGCTCAAGTTAAATTATTCCATTCTATTAAACCATTATTTGCTAATAAATCAGTCTTAGTAGTTATTAACAAAACTGATATCATTAGACCAGAAGATTTAGATCAATCTAAACAAGATTTAATTAAAACTATAACACAAGTTCCAGGTGTTGAAATTATGACTATTTCATGTCATGAAGAAGATAACGTTATGAATGTTAGAAACCATGCTTGTGAAAAATTATTAACTTCAAGAATTGAACAAAAATTAAAGGGTACTGCTAGAGTTAATAATGTCTTAAACAAAATCCATGTTTCTAGACCACAAGCTCGTGATGATATTAAGAGAGAAGCACATATTCCAGAAGCTGTAAAACATTTGAAGAAATATGATGTTAATGATCCAAATAGAAGAATTCTTGCTAGAGATATTGAAGAAGTAAATGGTGGTGCTGGTGTTTACAATATTGATTTACATGATAAATATCTATTGGAAGATGATGAATGGAAGAAGGATAAAATGCCAGAAATTTTGGATGGTAAGAATGTTTATGATTTCTTAGATCCAGATATTGCTGCTAAATTACAAGCTTTAGAAGATGAAGAAGAAAGATTAGAAGCTGGAGGTTTCTATGATTCTGATTCTGAATTAGAAGATGAAGAAGAAGAAGAAATCCATGAAAAAGCTAGATGGATCAGAGAAAAACAACAAAAGATGATTAATGCTGCTAGAAATAGAAAGGCTTTGAAGAATGGTGGTACTATGCCAAGATCAAAGATGACAAAATCATTCTCTGAATTAGAAACTCACTTAGATTCATTAGGACATGATACTTCAATATTGAATAAGAAGAAACAATCTAAATTAATTAGTAATAGATATGTTGAAAGTGGTGTTGATGTTGTTCAAAATGAAGTTTCAGGTGCTTCATCTTCAAAGGCTCCAGCTTATAGATCAGATAGATTGAATGATGGTATTAGTGATGGTGCTCTTAGATCAAAGGCTGCTAGATTGGAAAAATTACAAAGACGTGAAAGAAATAGACAAGCAAGAGTTGGTGAAGCTGATAGACATTCAACTGCTTCTATTCCAAAACATTTGTTTTCTGGTAAGCGTGGTGCTGGTAAGACTGACCGTCGTTAGTTTATTGTTATCATTCTCATGATGTATTTTTATTTTGGTGGGTTGTTACATTTGCATATTTTTTTCTTATTATAATTAGCATTACTTGTTTTATTTGATTTTATATCATTAAAATTTATTTGAAAAAAATTAATTTCAATAAAAAGAATTAAGAAAGAAATATATTAAAGGGTTAAATGCTTGATCTATCATTATTATTATTGTTATTACTATTATTATTCTGGGATATTTCTTTTCATTTTATATATAAATATTATCTATTGTACAGTGTTATAATTTTTTTTAATTACTTTTTTATTATTATAACTTTTATTATGATTTCTACAGTAGATAAAATTAAAATTAATAAAAACCATAACATTCATATATAAGTACGTATAAATTATTAAAATCATATCTAGAATTGAAAACTATAAAAGAAAATAAAATATAATTTAAAAAAATTGTAATTAATGATATAACTTTTTAATATTAATAACAAAACTGTTTCTTTTGTTTGAAATAAAAATTAAACTTTGAATTATATAAAGGAAACACACACCATAAAATCAAAAATAAAACCGTAAATAAGTAAAAGTATAAATATATATAAAAAAAATAATAATAATTAAAATGCCAATGTATATTAATCGGCATTTAATTGGTCCAATAATAATTAATAATCTATATTTTAATTTAATAATTAATTATAATAATAGTAATAACTTTTTTTCTTCTTTTTCTCTACCTAATTTAATTCTTTATAATAATATTATTTTTTCTAAAAAACACAAAAATAATTTAATAACCTTATAATAATAAAAATATCCCCATAAATAACAGACAGTTTCATCATTAGCATGTCTGTAAGTATAATAATAAAAAAACTTGCTTAATAATTGACATAAAATCATTTCATCAATCATAATAATTAATATGCAGCTTCATCAATTAAATGAAAATTAGATCTTTAAAAAATCATCATCCATTTTAAACTGTGGTTCATCAATATCAGAATTGACATTCATTGACATCATCATACCAGTAATGTTTAAAGTATCAACATCATTTGGACCATTGACAGTTTGTCTTCTAAAAGAAGGTCTTGCTTGCATTGAAGCAGAATTTGTTCTTGATCCTCTTCTCTTTAATTCTTGAGGTGTCAATAAATCTGACAGACTTGATGGTACAAAATCTTCCTCTAATAAGTCTTCTTCATCATCAGCAATAGCAGATTCATTCATTATTATAGAATATGAAGAAGTTGCAATATATGTTGGTTTAATGACTTGTGAATGAGACATACTTCTATAATATAGATTACTATTTTGAGGATTATTGTTATTATTATTGTTGTTGTTGTTGTTGTTATTGTTTGTACCATTAACAGAATTTAAAGACATTGAAGTAGCAGGAGTTGAAGGAACACTTGCACCCCATATAGAAGTTGCACCAAATGGAGAAGTAGCCATAGATGCATGTTGCTGTTGTTGCTGCTGTTGTTGTTGATGTTGTTGTTGATGTTGTTGTTGATGTTGTTGGTATGAATGTTGGGCATGTGAATATTGAGGATTTAAATTATTAAAGTTATTATTGTTGTTACCATTTGTATAATGAGAAGTGTTCAATGATGTAAAAGCAGTTTGAGGTGATGTATTAATACCTCTTGTACTTGTTGAAGAGGAGTTATCATAAATATATGATCCAGTAGATGTAGTATTTGTATTAAATCCATTAGATGGAGATATGAACTGTGAAGATGGTGAAGGGACAGAAGCAGATACATTAGACATTTGAATATTACGGTGTTGTTGTTGTTGTTGTTGTTGTTGTAATTGTTGCTGCTGTTGTTGTTGATAACGATACTGGAGACTATTAGCAGCACTGTTGTTATTGTTGTTGTTGATAGGAACAGGAATATTTATACCATTACCATTAAGATCTTGTACATTATTTTGACCATTAGTATTATTAGAAGTATTGATTATTGAATGATTTTGATAAACTTGAGCCAAACTCTTTGGGTTTACTCTTCTACCATCAGGTAATATATGAGCAAGAGCACATTTTAAACCAAATTTACAATTTCCTTTTTGAAAGTATTTGCAAGGAGCAGAATCAACAGTGGCATCTAAAGTATGAGAAAAGGGACAACCATTACCAGCTTGACAAGCTCCCTGTCTATAAAACTTACAAGGGACATGAGCTAGATTCTTAGAAGGGGAACCTTTTGAACCATCTAGAGAGATAGTAGCATTATTCATGTTGTTGACTTGGTTGTTGATACCATCCACAGTAGGAATAGCAGTGGCAGCAACAGTATTTGATATCATTGGATTGTTAATGTTAATTGCAGCTGTAGGTGTTTGTTTGTTGTTGACGAACTGTCTATTCATCTTGGAGTAGCGATGTTGAGAGATCAATGAACAGTTTTGTAGAGTAGATTTAAGATTAGATGATAGTGATTAGTAGTAGTAATGAGTAGTATTTGTATTGTTCAAAAGTAAAGTTTTTTGTTTCTTTATAAAATTTGGGGGAGATTCTTATCGATCGAATAAAAAAAAAAAAACTCCCCAAAATCCTCAAAATTTGTTCAAAAAAATATCAAGTTTCAGTACAAATTTCTAGATATTTTGGTTGAAATTGGTGTAAAAAGCAGTTTATATTAAGAATCTATGGTTTCGAAAGTATATAGTTGTCGAAAGAAGTGTATCAAATGACTCATTCAAATTTAAAGTTGGTCTTCTTTTGATTTCGTTATCTATGATTTGACGATTATGATAGGTAGTTTGCACGTGACTACTTGTAACGTATAGTAGGAGGGTAAATTGAACTAATAGTGTGTATTTTATTTAAAAAGAGTGAAGAATGAGTATAGAACATGTATAAGCTGTATCTATTCGTTGTAGTGATAGACTAAATAGTTTGGTAAACCAAAGACTTGATAACCTAAACGTTTGGCCATCTTTGCAAAACCTTCGGTTTCAATTAAATGATAGAATGGGAATGATGGGAACATAGCACCATCTCTATGAACATCTGCTTTAACCATAACAGCAGCTCCTCCAACACCATCTAATTCCATTTCTGTATTGACATCTCCCTTGTCATCATGGAAGTAGGCCATTAAAGTTCTATAAGTTGCAAGTTCACTATAACCTTCAATAATAATTTCATCTTCCTTCATATTTTGAGCAATCTTTAAACCTTCTTCACTTTCAATCCAATTGTTAAAATCATATGGTCTAATAGATTCAGCCTTCTTTTCTTCATCAAAGTATCTTTGGAAACAATTGGCTGAAATAACTGGTTTATCATGACCAACTAAATCTTGAATTAAAGTTGGTGGTGTTTCAACAATATCACTATCTAACCATAAAACCCAACTAGTATATGGACCTAAAGTTGAAAATAATAATGAATTTCTAGCAATAGCCATTTGTGATCTTCTTTCTTTTTGAACCTTGAAAGCATGTCTATCCTTTTCTGATTGACTATCTAATGATTCAGAATCTTGTCTTAAAATTGTAATTTTAGAAAATCTATTCTCTTTTTTACCAGTTTGAATTTGTTTAATAGCCTTTTCTAATCTTTTTAAAGCTAAATCACCATCTTTTGTTCTTGGAACTATAAAACCTAATTCTAATAAATCTCTTGGATAAGTTAATCTTAAAAGATTTGACCAATATTCATTATAAAATCTTGCTAATGGAGTTAAAATTAAAACTTTTTCTTTTTTATAAGCTGCCATTGGTGTTGAAGCTAATTTATTTAAATCATAATGAGAAATATGATCACCTGGTAAATTTCTTGGAATTGCATCTTTTGGTCTACTAAAGAATCCAGGTTTTTTAGTTTTATAACTATATCTATTTGATGATGAAGAATTTGAGGATCCAGTGAAAAATAAATAATACACTAAAAAGATTAAAGTTAATGGACCAATTAGTGCAAGAGGTCTTCTTCGTATTTGACGAAGGAATGGACTTCTATTAACAGTAGCTTTAAAGTTCATGATTTATTCTTCTTTTAATCTTAATTTCTTCTTTATTCTTTTTTATGATAACAAAATTTCTGATTCAAAGACAAAATACCAAACTTTCTATTCAAACAAGTTGGCAATATTAAAATACAGAAGTCAAAGAATGAATATAAATATGATACCTTAAAGATCAAATAACTTTTTAAGAATATAAAATCAAAATAAAATCAATTATTTGTTTAATGAAATTGTTGTTGTTTTTTCTATTTTTGATTGATTCGAATTTCAATACGCCAAAAAAGAAAAATAAAAAAAAAAAGCATTGATCACGTGATTTCATTACCCGCAACTATTGAAAACTAAATTATATATGATTTTGACCTTTTGATGATCGTTTTAAAGGTCTAATAAGTAATGTTAAATCAGATATTAAAGTTTACAAATGGTTTATAAAATTAGAAAGTTTTTAAAAAAATTAAAACACACCAAAAATTAGAAATTATTTATTAAAGTTTTTATAATATTAAATAAATTATTCAATAATCTATTTGAAAACCTTACCATCACAAACTTCTCTAGTTAAACCATCGATGGTTAATGGTTTGTCCCAAGCAAAGACATCGTTAACGAATTCTTTAACTTCTTCCTTAGTTGGATCTAATTTTTCGAATGAGTATGATTCCCAATCTGGAGCAACATCAAAAGCTGGAGCGAATTCTTGACCTCTAACTAAGAAGACAGCAACAATACCATTGTTGTTGTTTTCACCGTAGACAACACCTGAACCAAATAAGTATTTAGTTGAAGCAGATAATCTGTTGAAGAAACCACCTAATAAGTTGTTAGACATAAAGGTTAAAGTTAATTCATCGTTATATTTGTAAGCAACTTTCCATAATGACCATTCAGTTGGATCATAATGTTCCCAGAACCATGGTAAAGCAGTTGGACGAGTATCTTCGTTTGAGTAAACTCTCTTCCATTCATCTAAGTTGAAGTTGGTAGATTTACCTAAAAGTTCTAATGGATGTTTTGGTTTCTTTTCTTCAACAGCAGCTGGTTCTTCAGCTGGAGCAGCTTCCTTCTTTGGAGCAGCTTCTTTCTTTGGAGCAGCTTCCTTCTTTTCCTTCTTTGGTGGAACAAATTCAACTGGAGCATCTCTGAATGTGAAAGAACTGAATTCACCAGCAAAGATTTCGTTTGAAGTAACAGTCTTGAACCATCTAGCAACATTTGGGAATTTAGCAATGTATTCCTTACCCCAGATGAATTCGAAACCTCTTGAAGCAACAGTAGCAGCGAATAAATCAGCTAAAGTGATTCTTTCACCAACTAAGTAAGTGAAGTTTGATAATCTTTCTTCAAAGATTGATGAAACAACTTCAGCAGCAGCCATGTTATCGGTAACTTGCTTCTTGTTGTATGGAGCTCTACCAACTAATGGTTTGAAAGCATTACCAATTGATGATAACCAATCAGTGTTGGCTAATGACATCCATCTGATAACTTGAGCTTTTTCTAAGTTGGTCTTACCTAATAATTTTGAGTTTTCATCACCTAATGAGATAACTATAAAAAGAAAAAGAAATTTTTCATATTGTTAGTATTAAGATCCTTTTTTTTAGAAAAAGAATAATTGATTTAATATCCCTTATGATGTTTATTGTAATTCCAATCTATCTAATTTTTTTCACTTTTTAATTAGATCTTTTTTTGAATTGGTTTGTTCTTTTAAAAAAATAAGCTTTTTTAAAAGTATTTCAGAGTAAACATCTCGACATAATTTATTAAGACAGGGATAACTGTTTTATTTTAATGGAGTATCATCATAGCAAAACAAAAAAAAGGAATCCATTTAAAAAGAAGAAAGAAAAAAAAAATAGTAAGTGAAAAATCTCTTTGATCTGATTGATTGATGACAACAATCTTTTTAAAATCAACAATGAAAATAATCAAATAATCATATTTGTAACAAAAGGGATATGAATAAATCAATTAATCAATAATAAAGATACATACTGTATAATAAAACGGCAATGACTTCAGTTAATTTTTCACCTTTTGGACCAACGAAAGCTGGAACTTTCTTTAAAGGAAATTTCTTTTCAAAAGCAGCATCCTTTGGAATGATGGCAATATCTAAGTTGTAGAAAGAGATCAATTTCTTGACTAACAAGTTTCTGACGAATGGAGCGTCATATAAGCTACCTTGAGACATGATTGAAAGGTTTGAATATATAAAGTTATTTCAATTAAAAGAGGAAAGAATTTTTTTTGGAAGGAAAAATTTTTTCATTGATTTTTTTTTTCGACACGATTTTGGTTTCGGTCCCAAAAAGGAAATTACCGCTTTCGAATTTTGTTAGGGCCTAAATTGTGGTGTTTGGGTTTCCATATTTTAGTAGTTAATAATAAGCAGTTAATTGATTGAAAAGGTACTAAAGAAGATGTTAATAGTTGAACTATATCAATTGAAATATGCATCTATGTTAGAAGAATACAACTTCCCAATCTGGTGTTCAACAGCTTAATTCAGAGTTGCAAACACGAAAATAATTTTTGTTCAAAGTGTTCCTGCATATAGATTAAAGATCATCACTAGAAAGCCATTATAAGAAATAATCAACCCCTAACGAACAATTCTACATAAGAAGTGTAGTATGAAAAGTAGTTCGTTATAAAGCTCTTAATCACAACTCTGTATTAACCACTTTATTCTACAACACAACCTAACAAACTTACTTCATTATCCTCAATTAAAGTAACAAAAAAGGTCAAGACGCGATCTACAATTTTAGACAGGAACAGGAACCAATGAAGGAAACCGTGTAAAACCCTCCTTTTAAATCCATAACTAGCGCCAAAAAATTCGTCATTAAACGTTCAACAATATAACCGTTCCTTAAAACCAAAAATCTATCAATCAAAACTCAAAATAAAGATATAAAAACTTCATCAATTTTTCATTTAAATATTTCAAAAATTCTCATTTCAATTTTTTTTTTATTTGTTTCAGATTTCAAAAAATTTCCTCAGAAAAAAAAGTTTGCCTCAAATTGAAAAACACATAAAAACCAAATTAAATAATTGTGAATTCAACTTTAATTCAACTTTATAACTTATATTTTACTTTACCTCCTTGCTTTTCATTATTTTAATACACTACATTAACAATTTCATCCATATATACAACTCTCAATGTCAGAACCTATAGTGACACCTGCTGTTAAAATAACAGAACCAACTACAAATGATAATCAATCTTCTCCTTCAATCACTGCTGAAGGTGAAATTGTTCAAACTGAATTGATCAAAAAGAGACCAAGACCTGCTAATCTAAACCTAAGTGAAAACTCTTTAACATCAGATGATAATAATGAAATGTCTAAATACGCTATCAAATGTATATCTCCAGGTTTACCTCCTTTAACTGCTAAAATGAAATCAACAGTATTAATATCAAAAACTATTGAAGCTCAACAAAGACAAATAATAGAGGCAAGAAATTCTCCAAATGTTTCTTCTTCTTCAGCTACTGTATATGATGGTAATAATCAAAATAATAATAATAATACTGGATTAACTGGTACTTTAGAATCAATGAAAATTCCTTCAATTTCAGGTCCAAATTCAAATTCTTCTTCAGTTTCATCAACTTCAGCCTCATCAACTCCTTCAACAAATAAGAGATTAAAAAGAGATAGAGCTCCACCTCCATTAAATTTAAATAATACAACAAATGCTCCAGCTCCTTTAATAAGATCTGCTCCAATTAAAGTTTATACTCCAGGTTATTATAATACTCCTTCAACTGCAAGAAATTTTAGAAAAAGACCATTAAACCCATATCAACAACAACAATTAACAGGACAATTACAAGCTCAATATTTAACAAATATAAATAAAAGATCAACAATGACACCTTTAACACCATATGATTTAGCTTCACTTAGATCAACGAATCAACAACCTATACCAATAACTGCAAATCCTTATTCTCAACAAGCTTTAATATATGGAAGACCAATTGCTATTCCAAAGACTGCAACAACTGCAAGAGGTGGTTTACCAAGAGGTATTCCAGTTTCTCAACAAAGTATGAATAAACATCAACAACAAATGCAATTTAATCAAGAACAATGGAAAAAATTCCAACAATATAAAAATGATATTCATCAAAAGGCTCATGTAAAAGATGTTTTCCAAGGTGGTGTACCTGCAAGATATGCTCCATTATCATCACAACCTTTATCTGCTCAAAAACAATTCTTTGATATTCCTCCAAGAGCTTCTTTCCCTGTTGATCAAGATATAGTGGAAGATACTGAACCAGAAGAAGGACAATCAGAAAAGAATGATGAAGAAGAAGATGAAGATGATGTGGAAGGTAATGCTATTGAAGAAGGTGCTGTAGAAGGTTTAAAAATAACGAAACCTGCTAAAATTTCTGCAGAAATAAAAATTATGAATGATGTTTTTAGATTTACATTACATAGAATAATTAATGCTGATAATTTAGCAATGGGTGAACAAATGACAAAAACAAGATTTTTGAATCATTGTTCTAAAGCTTGGGATGAATTTAATCATGCAAATTAAATTCATAATTTATTAATAATAATCATAATATGTGTTCATCGGTTTCATCTTTTTATATAAATGGTTTTTAATTTATATTTTTTAACTGTAATTTATTAAGTGTAGAAATCTACAAAGTAAAATTTATAACATGAAAATAAATATTTGATTAAATTAAACCTGTAAACCCCAAAAAATATTATATAGAAATATGAATAAAGAATGTCATTAACTATATATGCAACTTAAAATGATAGAAAATGAAATGGATATGAATTATGAACAAACAAAAGGAGGAATGCAATATAAATAACTTTGAAAGACACAATAATACTCAATATAAACTCTTTGACATATATGGACCATCTAATTCATAACCTAATCTTGCATAATAATTTCTTACACCAACACCACTAATAACACTAATCTTTTCAGAACCATGTTCTTCTCTTGAAATTCTTTCAGCTTCTTCCATTAATAAAGTACCAAAACCTTGATGTTGGAATTTTCTTGGATCTCTTGAATGTAAAGGTACAACAGAACCATAAACATGTAATTCTCTAACAATTGAAGTTCTTTGATTTATAAATTCTTTTCTATAAGTATGTTTTTTAGAAGCTTTACGTAATCTTAATAAACCAATTAAAATATCTTGTTTTGGATCTTCATAACTTAAAAATGTTTCCCAACCACCATTTGCATAATAATCTCTTCTAATTAATTCAACTTGATCTGGTTGAACTTTATGATGAACTTCTTGAATACCAACTTCTCTTGTTCTAACATCTCTACATTTTGTACCAAAATCTTTCATTCTTGCTAAAGCTAATTCTCTTAAATTACCATTTTCAACACCACTTGAGACTAAAGGCATTGGAATATCTCTTTGAACTCTATAAATTCTTGTCCAAGGTGGAACTAAAGCTAATATTCTTGCAACTAAATCAATTAAATCATTTGCATTATAAGATTTATATCTACCAGTTTTCCATAATTCATATAAACCTGTACCTCTAATAACTAAAGTTGGATAAATTTTTAAACCATCAGTTCTAAAATCTGGATTTTCAAAATATTCTTTAAATTGATTAATATCTCTTTCCATACCAACATTTGGTAAATCTGGCATCATATGACTAACAATTTTATAACCTGTATCTTTAGCAATTGCAAAAGTTTCACAAACAGCTTTAACAGTATGACCTCTATTAGTATCTCTTGCAACATCTTCAAAAACTGATTGAACACCAATTTCTAATCTTGTACAACCATATTTTAACATATCATCAAGATGAGTTCTTGTACAATAATCAGGTCTTGTTTCAATTGTAATACCAACACATTTTGTTAAAGATTGTTGAGAATATTTAATTGCTTGATCTAAATCAGTACCATTATAACCTGATAATGCATTATGTAATTGACAAATGAAATTTTCTCTATATTCTTTATCTAATGACATAAAAGTACCACCCATAACAATATATTCAACTTTATCAACACTATGACCTAATTGTTTTAATTGATCAATTCTACCTCTTGCTTGTTCATAAGGATCATATCTTGCTCTAATGGCTCTCATTGAAGTTGGTTCATACCCAGTATATGATTGAGTACTATATTCGAAATCAGAATCTGGACCACCAGGACAATAAACACAAATATTACCAGTAAAAGAAATATGAGGACAACGATGAGGTTTACTCATAACTGCAACAACACCAACACCTGAAGCAGTTCTAACAGGTTTTGCTTTTAATTTTGGTAATAAATATTTTTTATATTGATCAGGAATTGAATTAATAACATCAGTTAATCTTGGTTGAGCTTTTAATTTATATTTTTTTGAATTTTTTGTAATTAAACCATTAAGATTAATTTCTTTTGATGTTTTTAATGAATCAATTAATTCTAATG
>JAJMKA010000097.1:14005-35407 GCA_030563805.1 Ruyongia namnaoensis
TTTTTTTTTTTTTTTTTTTTTTTTTAGTAAATGTTCGGATGTCTATTCTTTAATACAAAAATTCTAGTAGTTGGGATTTGTTAAGGTTATCAGTACTAGTAGCGTTCGCCAAACTAACTATTCAAAGGATCAGGATGTACTAACTACAGACTACTATGTATAGTATGTAAACATTGATTATTATTGGCTATTATTGTATTGATTATAGTTATACAACGCTCGTGCTAATTGTGATTATAAGTGTTTCAATGTTTAAGTTCTCATTTTAGGTACTTTTTTAAATTAATTTTCATCATAAATGTAAATATTTATAAATTATCTAAGATATGAACCTTTCAAACCCAAAGTGTTTCCTGATTGACATCCTAAAGCTGCACCTGCCTTAAGTGTACGTAAATAACATCCAGATCTGCAATCATGATGAGGACATCTACCAAACTTTACTTTTGAACCAGTATAATTCACAGCACTCAGACCTTTTTGACTTGAACTGCTTACGGTTAAACAACCAGAAGGCCAATATGTTCCAGACTTGGACCAATTTTCTTCATTGCAATTTGAAGTACCAAAGAGATCGTACATAATACCAGAGCAACATGATCTTTTTTCCAATGCACTAGTTAGATTATATTGGGTAGTAGTATAACGAAATCCTTCCCAACTCAAAATATCTTCATCATCGAAAATTACCAAATCTTCAGTGTAAGTACCATCACTAACAGAAACTAAATCTCCAAGTTCCTGCTCTTCAACACAATCCAGCCAAGTGTCAAAATCAAAACTTGAAGTTTGGTTATTTGGTGTAATTACAAATTCCCCATTTTCATCCTTCCAAACAGTAATATGATCTCTAATAACTTCAACACATTCAGCAAATAGTGTTAAGTTCAAACTAAATGACAATGGTTCGTCTGTGGTAGCTTGAATTTCAAATTGTGGACCAGCAGCATTAACAGACTTGAGTAAAGAAAATGAAGCTACAGCAAAACCAACCTTTTTGAAGAACAACATTTTTTAACTATTGCTTTTAATAATGTAGGGGAAAAAATACAAATTAGAAGGAATATCTTATTATATATATATATATAGATGATCTATTAATTAAAACTGAGACATTCTCTTCTTTTTGGAGAATCTGCTGAAAAATAACATTCCGTCAAAAGGACCAATAAACAATAAAAGGTCAGTAGAATAAAACATAGTCATACGATGTAGAGTAGATCTTTGAATTAGGGTGAATTTAAATGGTTGAAACGGATAAACACTGAAACACTCATAGAACATAGAACATAGAACAGTTGATTGTTTAGTTGGTTTGCTAACCGCTGGTTGTTTTCGGTGTTATTTATTTGTTAAATTGCTTTCTGTTCATGTTGATTTTGTTTGTTTGTGATTTGAATCTCTAACCCTGGATTCTGGAATCGTTCATTTCATGATGAACAAGGATCAGAAAAGACAAGTATGGTCGAACGGTACTCAAACCTCCAAATTCCAATCTAGAAGAATTTGTATCCAGATTCCAGTTTATAGAATATGCCGACCATTTTTTTAGATACTGTTTTTTTTTTCAAAAACAGGTAAAATTTTGTAATTAGAGGACTTTTTCAAGAGGAAAAAAATGTAGTTTAGTAAGCTTGTAGCTTAATTTTTATGGTTCGAGCAACAAATCCGGAAGATTTGAAGTTTAGTAAACTACTAGCTAGCTTGTTAAGCTACAACGTAGCTTAGTTAACTTCGACACCTAAAATACTAGCTATTCTTTTAAACAAAAAGTATGTTATTCTCACATCAATTTAAGCTCTAACTACACGTTAACTACTTTTAAAAAGATAAATTTTAAGGTGTTTAATTGACATTTTATAAAGACAAATCGCTAGGCTCAAGCGCGAAATTTTTTGGCAGATTTTCACAAACCTGAAGCTAGCTAAAAAAAAGTTTACGCTTGAAAAATAAAAAAGATCTAAATGAATAAATCAACGAACTCTTTTAAATAGCAAATTTTATATCTGATTGTAACTAATCAAAATTGCAAAATATAGGTAATTTTTTAAGTAAAATCAATTTTTTATCTCAAAAAGCATTTCAGTATAGCAGTAAAAAGTGAAAAGGAATATATAGTAAAGTAGAAAATAAAGTAAAATATAGTAAAGTAAAAGTAATAAAAAGGTGGGAAATAAGATAATAAAAACCATGAAAGGAAAACAGGTGGTAAATTTATAAAGTAGTAAATGTAGTAAATATATCCATGTTAAAAAATTCAATAAATGATAAGTATTAAGTGAACCATAGAAACTAAAAGTATTAAACAGGCGAATCGACTTGTTTTAGATTAACACTGTATTCATAATGTTTACCACTGTATCTTCTTCTCTGTCTATATTTCCATACAAATTCAATAAAGTAGGATTTAATAGACATTAAATCTTGTTTATCACCTAAAGGTAAAATGAGTTCTTGGATATGAGGTTCAGACTTCAGAGGTATTTCTAAATCTTCATCTGAAAAGATGGAGTTTTGTGGACCTTTGATAGACATTTGAATTTGCTTCCAAATATGTTGGGAGACAGAACAATCTTGAAAAATATGGACAAAAGACTACTGTACTACTACTACATGATATATATGTGGCTTGTGCTACTACTAATCTACTAATATCATGATATCATGATTCATGATTCATAAATTCATAAAGCCAATCTCAAAAGGAATTGGGAATTATCAATTAAGGATTATTGTTGTAACTTGTACGGTACCAAGAAATAAATCAAACAATTAACTATTTCTTGTATTATTATTGGTTGATTGTTAATAAAGAAAAGCTACATTGTTAATTGTTTGTAAATATAATTGTTGAATTGTTGGCGTTAAAAACTTGAGAGATCTTTTTGAATTATAAAAGCTCCGACTTCCGAGTCTGTAAATGTCAGATGCTGATACTATTAATAGTTGGTAGTTGTTATTTGAGAGTTATAAGTTATAACAGATTCATATTCGAATACTTATATCAGTATAGCAGTAGATAGTAGTAGTAGTAACTAGTAGCTACTAGCTAGTAGCTGTACACAGTCATTATAATAAAATAGTAGTAATATTTCAGAATTAGGCTTAATTTAATTTCTAATGAATCATATGACAATGACATATCAATGCAGGCTCAAAGTTCTGTCAAAATATATGTGTTGTAAGTTGGAACTTGTACGGTTGTACCGTTGTACCCCCTTTGCTTTCCCAAAATACCAAAATAACAATATTGATCAAATCAGTTCACAGTTGGTTGGTATAACCATTATAGTTGTTAAAGGTTGCAACTTGCAAGTGTTAAAACAACACTTATTACATTCTATTAATTTGTACTTGTCATTAAACAACTTATTTCTTGAATAATGCTTCAAGGTATATACTATATATTAGTGATCAATGCAATTATAATTCACTCTAGGTTTCATCTCTACAATTACTAGAGGAGTAGAGGTATCATCCCTCACTTACTACGTCACTACGTCACAGGTCTCATCCCTACAATTACTATTAACTAGTAACTACCCATTATCCAGGTTTCATCGACCCTATACAAGGAGATCTTAAGAGTATTGCTTCCTGCATTGAAAGTTAAGTCTCTTGCTACAATTATATTGCAGTCAACGTAAATGACTAAATGTTAAAATGTTTATGCTTTGCTCTTATATTAATATTACAATCAGATATAAAATTAGATTTAGTTAGGTAAAGGAGTTGGTGGTTCTATTGTTCTATTGAATTAGACCTTATGGCAACTAGTCTTTATATAATTTTATAATTTTATAAAATCGTGTAATAAACAAAATTAGTACCTGTTTTTGAAAAAAAAAAAAAAAACACTTCCTCTTCCTCTTCCTACCTTTTATAGAAAATACACATATACAAATATAGTATAAAGTTTAAAGTTTAAACGTAACAGATACATCATATATAAAAAACTGATTATTATAAAAAAACTTGAACAATTAATCAAGATTCAGATTGAAAATTAAATTGACCAATATGCTACATTTGGCACCAACTACAAATCATTTATTAAACTTTACTTTAAACTTGACTGAATTTGCAGAGTGTGCTGGTATTGAAAAGAACCATGTCAGCGTATGGGTGTCTAATGACAAGCCCAAGGAAGAGTTTATGCTTACCCCTAACAATCAAACCACCACTTTCGACATTGATAGATGGTTGGATTGTGTCGATGCACAAGGTGTTGGGGATTTGGTATCAGTTAGTGATGGAACCAACACTGAAGGTTTCACGTTATTGTCTGAGCCAGGTGATTTGTTAAGATGGAGTGGGTTTCACTATGAAGCGATACCAAAAATCACTGATATCATTTAATTATATGTGTAACCTTTAAGAAGAATTTTCAAGATATGTGTAATGTTGTTGTAGATTGTAGCATTGTAACTTTAAGCTTAAGAATTATATATGTATATTGCAATAACTTAATTAGACGTATCCAGTCTATATATAAATAGCCCAAGTTAATGTGATTCATAAATCAAAATTAAGATTAAGATCTATTCTAATTTGAACAGTCTTTTTCATATCCTTACTTAAGAATTGATTCTCTACACATATCTTTATTTACTATTTATTAATTCATGTATGTAAAGAAGCAATATATGGTTTATAGTATTACAAGTGATTATTCTATTGATAGTCATTAAATTTTATTGTATTTTGGATTTCTGTTTTTTTTTTTTAGTTTGTAGTTCTAATTTTTAATTAATTAATGTGAAACCATTAAGGGTATTTACATGATGAGGAAACCATTAATTATTTTTATTCCAAAAAATTCTAATAATTTAATGAATGATTTTATTGAGATCTAAAGATATCACCATTAGCTTTCATATCACTAAAAACTGTTGCTTGATCAATAGATTCAGGTTTTGGAATTTTATCTTCAATATTATTTTGGAATAAAGTACCACTTAACATTGATTCATTAGTTTCAATATTTATTATAAAAGAAGCATAATCAACAACATCTCTTGTTGATTTAACAACTTTTGAAGTTTTTAAATCAATTTTAGTTAATTCTTGTTTTGTATCAAATCTATAAACAAATTGAATATATTCAACTGGTCTACCTGGGAAAAAGACTGATCTAACTAAAATAGTTTTTGGTTTTGAATTAAATTGAATTAATTTCCATTTAAATTCAATATTATTTGGAATTGATTTTAATCTTGCATTTAAAGCTCTTTCAACCCAATAAGAAGTTTGATTAGTAACAGGTTTTAAATCTTTATTTGCAAAAGCTTTATTAACATCAACATAATTTAACATTGCATTATTTTTCCATAATAAGAATTTTGGTTTAACACCAGTTTGCCATCTAAATAAACCAATTTGCATTGTATTAACACCAAATATATAAATTTTTCTTAATAAACCATACCAAACTTTAATTGGATTTGAAAATATTGAAGGATAATTTTTAAATTCTGGTGGAATATACATATCTCTTAAGACACCTAAAACACGAGGGTTAAAATTACCTGGATCTGGGGTAGATGGTTCTTCTTCTTCTTCAATCTTTTTAGCTTTAGCTTGTTCAGTCTTTGTAATTTCTGCATTAGATGGAGTTGTTGTTGTTGTTTTTGTTGATGTGGTAGTTGTAGAGTTTAATCTGATGGCGGTGACATTTGATGAATTTATTAAAGAAGATCTACTTCTCAATAGAGATCTGTGTACAGTTCTAGAAAACATTATGAACGATAAGCTAAACTATTTACTTCAACTATTTACTTCAATTCAAATTTAATGTTGAGAAAAAAAAATAAATAAAAAAAAAAATAAAAACACGTGACATCCTTACCTCAAAACAAAATTCACGTGACTTTACGCATTATTTCCTAATAAGTTAATTTACGCCAAAACTAACTCAAAAAGGAAATTCCCCCTTATTTTTTACGCCAAAAATACACTATTTTTAGCCTAAAAAAATTTTTTACATCATTTTTAAAAAAAAAAGAATATAAAGAATAACAATAAAAAGAATTGAAAAAACTGTATTTTTTAAATTTATTTGAATTATTTATTAAAATTATTTCTAAAAAAGAATGAAAATATAAGTTTAAAATTAACTCAATTTCCTTAATTTTTTTTTTATATCTTTAACTACAATCATTAACCCTCAGTTGTGTCTTTTTTTGTTTTTTGTTTTTATTTATTTTTTTTTATCTTGAAATTCATCCCTGCCAAAAACAAATAAATAAATAAAATTACAGCAAAATTATAAAATTTTAATAACATTTTTATTTATAACAACAACTCAATAATTTTTACAAGTACATCCAAGTGTTAATCTCTATTGTTTCAATATTACATTATATTACTTTTTTTTGATTGATTAACTATTTTCATCCGTTTTTTTGTTGTCTTTGTTCTTCCCATTACATTTACATTCATTATTACTATTTACTATTATTACTTATCATCAAGATTTCTATATTATCAAATTATCTATACATTAATAATTCAATAAAGATAAAATGGGTAGAAGAAAAATTGCTATTCAACCCATTACTGATGAACGTAATAGAAATGTTACTTTTAATAAAAGAAAATCTGGTTTATTTAAAAAAGCTCATGAATTAGCTATTCTTTGTCAAGTAGATTTAGCTGTTGTTATATTAGGTAATAAAAATTCAACTTTTTATGAATATAGTTCTGTTAATTTTAATGATTTAATAACGGAATATAATGATAAAAGTTTTGATCATGATAAAAAATCTCCAAAAGATTATGGTAATTATAAACAAGAATCAAGAGTTAGAAGAAAAGGTGCTTTCACAAATATAAATCATTCAAGATCAATATCAATAAATTCAAATTCTAATAATAATAATAACATTGAAAATGATGATGATGACGATGATGAAGATGATTCTGAAAATGATGATGATGATGATGACTCTGAAAATGATGATGATGATGATAATGATAATGATGACTCTCCAAAACCAAAAAATACTCGTAATAATAAATCAAAAAATAAAAGAAATACTTCAAAAGCTTCAAATACAATAATAAATAAAAAGAGAAAAAAGAATAATTCAATATCTTCAACTCATTCAAAATCAAATAGTATATCTTCAGATCATCCTAATACCAACAATTTACCAAGTATTCAAACTTCAATAAATCAAAATTCAAATCAAACATCATCTTTTAATAATTTAAATTCTTCTTATAGATTTCCTGCTCCTGTAATACCAACAAATCCAAATTATTTACCTCATGATGCTCCAAAATTTACAACTCCTCAACATCAACCTCAAGCTGTTTTCAGTACTTTCCAACAATATCAACAATATCAAAGAGAACAATCAAGATTAAATCAATTACAACAAAATCAACAACAACAACAACAACAATTCCAAATTCAACAAAATTATCAACCTCAAACTCAACAAAGATCTCAATCTCATGAATATCCTGGTAATTTATCAAATCCAAATTCAAATGGTTTATTACCTCATGCTTCAATATTCCCAACATCAAATACAACAACTCCAATTAAACATCGTTCAAAATCTGATGAAGCTGGTAATCTTTCAAATTTAATTCCTGAACCTTTATCTAAAACAAGATTAAGATTTTTAAATAATTCTGGTGTTAGACCTTCACTTAAAGTTGAAATTCCAAATGATAATTCATTAACTCATTTACAAAATTTACCAACTTTACCAAATCCAAATATTGATAGTGCATTAACAATAACTGCAAATGATAGTGGTGGATTAAAATTAGATACATCAAATTTGAATTTACTTAATAGTAATATAAATAATAATAATAATGGTAATAGTGTTAAAACTACTCCACTATTAGATAGATCTGGTTTAGAAAGTCCAATTATGGCAGATTTAGAGGATCATAATGCAAGAACAAGTGCTGGTTTAGGTATTTCTTCAAATAAATCAACTCCATTATCAACTTCTTTCCCATTCCCATTACCTCCTCCAACTGCAACAACAAATACTTCAACAAATATTTCAAATATTCCAAATTCAACAACTGGTAGTGCAGCTACAAATAGATTAAAATTACATTTAAATACTTCTATAGGTAATATAACTACTGGTTCAACAGGTTTAATTGGTAATGATATGCCTCCAATATCTGGTACTTTACCTTCAAAATATGTTTCTGATTTATTTCCATCACCTTCAAATTTCTTTGCAAATGATTGGAATATTCCTGTTGGTTCAGGTTCAACTCCATATCCAAATTCTGCAAATCAAAGTCATATAAATTCAAATTTATTACCAAATTTATCTCATATACCTGGTACTGGTAGTACTTTAAATAATAATATTAATTTTAATGATCTTTCAAATGATCAAATAAATTCATCACCTTTACAAAATACACCATTGGCTAAATTAAGTGCAAGAAGATTAAGTGATTCAAGAGATAAAAAGAAAAAGAAATAATGACAATATGATGTTCTGACCAAAAAAAAAAAGTTTTTATTATTAATGATTACAATTCTTTTTATATTATTTATACAAAATTTATTCTTTTTATAATCCTCCTCCAAAAACCAAAAACCAAAAAAAATACCAAATCTGTTAATTTAATGTGTTATTATTTTGTGCTTTATAATTTTTATTTACCTTTATAATCACTTTCCTTTATTATTCTTTGTTTACAGTTTCATTTTACCTCTCTATGTTTGATTCTAGTTCACTTTTATTGTTTTATTACTTTCTAATTCATGTATCTATAGATTTTTTTAATAAGTTGTAGCTTACGTTTAAATTATAAAATTTTATTTACAAAATTGGGTATATATTTTAAATTAACATTAGTATCATTATTAATGTTTCTTAACAACACCTGAAGCATCAGCATTAGCCAAAATATATTTCTTATAATCATAAATAGTACCATTAAATTTAGAAACTTGACCAGCTTCACTAACCCAAATTTCTTTACAAACAGAATCAATCATACTAACATCATGACTAACAACTAAAATACCACCCTTGAAATTATTCATAGCATCACTTAATGCATCTAAACCTGCAGTATCTAAATGATTTGAAGGTTCATCCATAATTAAAATATGTGGATTAGTTAAACATAATGCAGCAAATGCTACTCTTGATTTTTGACCACCAGATAATAATTGCATTTTTTGTAAACCTAATGAACCAGTAATACCAAATGAACCTAAATGACGTCTATATTCTTCATCTGATCTACCTGGATAAGCTTTACTCATCCAATCAACAGCATTTAAAGTTAAATCCATAGAATCAACATGATGTTGAGCAAAATAACCAATACGTAATCTTGGATTTTTAGAAACAAAACCATCTAATGGTGTTAAAGTTTCCATTAAAATCTTTAATAATGTTGTTTTACCACAACCATTTGCACCAACAATTGCAATTCTTGAATCCATTTGAATATCTAAATCGACATTTTTCAATAATAAATCTTTTGGATCATAACCAAATGAAACATCTTTTAATTGTAAAATTGGTGGTGATAATTGTTCAGGATCTGGAAATTTAAATGTAATTGTTTTTTCATCTTCAGGTGGTTCTAATATTGGTAATTTTTCCAATTTTTTAATTCTTGATTGTGCTTCTGATGATTTTGCTGCATTATATCTAAATTTATCAATAAATTCTTGTAAATGTTTTCTATAAGCCATTTGATTTTCATATTCTCTAACAGCATTCTTACGTCTTTCTTCTTTTGTTGCATAGAAAGTATCGAAATTTTGACCTCTATAATAATCTAATCTTTCAGAATGTTGATGAATAATATCAGTTGCAACTTCATTTAAGAATGCTCTGTCATGTGAAACAACTAAAACTGTTGATGGATATGTTTGTAAATAATTTGCTAAAAATGTAATAGATGGAACATCCAACATATTAGAAGGTTCATCTAATAATAATAAATCTGGTTTACAGAATAAAGCTCTTGCTAAACTTAATCTCATTCTCCAACCACCACTAAATGAATTAGTTGGTTTTGATTGTGATTCTTTTGTGAAACCTAAACCATATAAAATTGAAGCTGCTCTTGATTCAGCTTTATCAGATTCCATTTCATATAATTTTGTTGAAGTTTCTTGTAAATGAGTTTCTAAATCATCTCTTTCATTATCTAATTTTTTAACTTCTAAACTTTCTTCATCAAATTCTTTTCTTAAAATTTCAATTTCAGCAATTCTTTCATTAATCTTTTTTTCTTCTCCTAAAAGACTCTTTCTCCAAACATCAGCATCTAAAACACTTTGAATTGCAGATATTTCAGAACCTGTAATTTCTTGTTCAACATGTAAAATTGTAATATGTTTTGGAATATTTAATTCTCTTCTTGATAAAGCTCTTAATAAAGTAGATTTACCAATACCATTTTGACCAACAATACCATATCTATGACCATAAGCTAAAGATAGAGAAGAATCGTTTAAAATTCTTTGACCATCACCAACATAAAGATCAAATGTATCAATTTTAATATCTTTTGATTTACCAGCACCTGAACCGAAATCAATTGGATTAATTTTAAGAAAGAATTCATCATAATCTTCACTACTTTGTTCATTTAATAATTTTGAAGCTTCATATTGAACAAATTTATTATTTCTTTTAGCAACTTTTTTAGCAATTTTAGCTTCAGCCTTTTCTAATTTCTTTCTATCAACTCTTGTTTCCATTAATTTACCTGTATGTTCAATAGATTTATTAACACCAATTAAATTTAAAGCATAAGTAATATTTCTCTTTTCTGAATGTTTATTTAATAAATTAATATCTAATAATCTCTTTGAAGTATCACCAGTTAATTCTAATTTCTTTGAATTCTTTTCAAATTCATCTATTAATTGTTTTTCAAAATTAGTTAATAAATCATCTATTTTATCATTTGGAGCACCAGATTGTAACAATATTTCTTTTATAAAACTAATTTCTTCATTAATATTAAGATTTGAAGATAAAACAGAATCAGAGATACAGTTTTCAATATGTTTTAAATAACCTATACAATAATCCTGTACTGTATGGTCCACTGTTGGAGCGACTTTTCTGATTTGAATGAAGTTCATTTCAATAGAATTACTCTAATGTGTTGTGAAATCAAATGTTATTAAATCTTACACTTTGTTTAGTGTTGTTCAATAAAATAAAGTTGGCCAAAATTTTCCTACAGAAGCCCTAATCTAATTTTCACGTGATTTTCTTTAGGGCTCAGCTTGGTGTTCGTTAAAAAAAAATTGTGACTGTTAAAAAAATTACAACTTTTTTTTTCGAGTCGCTCAAAAAATTGATATATGAAAAATTCAAAATTATCAATCTTCACAAATAACATCTAAAAGGTATAACAAAATCAGCACAAGATGAAAGTATGTTATGATGATAGTAAATGGTATAAAATGATCACGTAGATAGGATTAAAGAGTACAAGAGAACCAGTGGGTCTATGTCTATGTTTTTAAAAGTGTGTCTGTGGGAAGAATACTTGATGTTGATGTTTTAAATGTCCTCATCAAATAAACTTAAATGTATCAAATAGAAAACTTATTCATATATTCAAAACAACTTTTAGAGAGAATACAAATACAGAAAGACTAGAGTTCATCGTTCATATCATTTATTAAAAGTCAAAGTGTCAAACTAGTTCTATTGATCCTTCTGTTCAAAGATTTTACACATTAATTAAAAAAAGGGAATTATAATATTCAGTTTCACATATAAGAGAAATAATACCATCATAATCAACAAAAATATACTTTATAACCAGATGAGGACTAATAAAAGTATTTAGAACATCACAAGGCAAAAACTGTTAACTTTGACTTGAAATCATATCTTCTAAATCATTTTTTTACAAATACCAAACTCCAAAAAAAATTAATGACATTGTAATACTAACAATTATCTTATTTTATTTATAGTTAAACATTTCTTACCCAGCTAACGGTACCCAAAAGGCTGTCACCGTTGATGATGACCACAAATTACGTGTCTTCTACGAAAAGAGAATTGGCCAAGAAGTTGAAGGTGATTCAGTTGGTGATGAATTCAAAGGTTATGTCTTCAAGATCACTGGTGGTAACGATAAACAAGGTTTCCCAATGAAACAAGGTGTTTTATTACCAAACAGAGTTAAGTTATTATTAACCAAAGATGTTTCTTGTTACAGAGCCAGAAGAACTGGTGAACGTAAGAGAAAGTCAGTTAGAGGTGCCATTGTTGGTCAAGATTTAGCTGCTTTATCTTTAGTTGTTATCAAACAAGGTGAAGCTGAAATTGAAGGTTTAACTGATGCTTCAACTCCAAAGAGATTAGGTCCAAAGAGAGCTAACAACATCAGAAAATTCTTTGGTTTATCAAAGGAAGATGATGTCAGACAATACGTTATCAGAAGAGAAATTGTTAAAGGTGAAAAGAAATACACCAAGGCTCCAAAGATTCAACGTTTAGTTACTCCACAAACTTTACAAAGAAAACGTCACTTAAAGAACTTGAAATTAAAGAATGCTCAAGCTCAAAGAGATGCTGCTGCCGAATACGCTCAATTATTAGCTCAACGTTTACATGAACGTAAAGCTGAAAAGGCTGAAGTTAAAAAGAGAAGAGCTTCATCATTAAAAGCTTAAATTTCTTTATAATCAAATTTCATGTGTTTAATTTAAATCTTTTTTATTAAGGAAATATAAAAAAATTCTTATACTCTAGTACTATATCTTGTTTTAAAATATAATTTAAAATATTGTAGAATTTTAATCTAAATCTAAATGTTTTTTATTCTTTATCGATGACTATACTAAATAAATTTTGATTCAATAATATAAAAGTTGGATTTATAAATCATCAGATTAAACATGGGAATTACAGGAGAAATATCATAAGGTTCATTTCAATGACAAAAAAATATATCAAATATATTGGGTTTATGATTTATATAATAGTAATGATCTATCTTAAAGTAACTAATTCTTCAGCACTAGTTGGATGAATGGCAACAACACTATCGAAATCAGCTTTAGTGGCACCCATCTTAATGGCAACACCAAAACCTTGTAAGATTTCAGCTGATGAATCACCAACTAAATGTAAACCAACAACTTTTTCATCTTTACCAGCACAAATTAATTTATAACTAACTGGTGATTTTTCTTCTAACATAGCATAGTACATTGGTGTAAATCTTGATTTATAAACTTTAATGTTTTCTTCACCAAATTTAGTAACGGCTTCAGCTTCAGTTAAACCAATTGAACCAGCTTCAGGATGTGAAAATACAACACTTGGAACATTTTCATAATCTTGTTTTTGGTTTTTATAAATTTCTGGACCAAATAATCTATTTGATAATTTTCTACCAGCTGCAATAGCAACAGGAGTTAATTCAACTTTACCAACAACATCACCTAATGAATAAATATTTTTAGTTGAAGTATTTTGATATTCATCAACAATAACTTTATCATGAGAATCAACTTTAACACCAACATTTTCTAAACCAATACCTAATAATGATCTTCTACCAATAGTCCAAATTAATTCATCAACTTCTAAAATTTTACCTGTATCTAAATGAACCTTTAATGAACCATCTTCAGCTTTTTCAACTTTGCTAACATTTGAAGTTTTATGGACATTAACACCCATTTTAACGTAATGATCAGTAATTGTTGTTTGAATACTATCATCGAATTTTCTTAAAACTGTTTCACCTCTAATAATTAAATGAGTTTCAGAATTTAAACCATGGAAGAAACCAGCAAATTCAACACCAATATAACCAGCACCAACAATGGCAACTCTTTTTGGTTGTTTTTCTAATTTGAAGAAACCATCTGAATTAATACCTAATTCAACACCATCAACTTTTGGTAAAGTTGGGGTACCACCAGTAGCAATTAAGATATGATCAGCAGTAAAAGTTTCAGTAGTACCATCTCTTTTATTAACTTCAACGGCACCATCTTTGTTGAATTTAGCCCAACCATAGATTAATTCAACACCTTCTTTGTCAAGATTTCTTTCATAAATACCATTTAATCTTTCAACATAAGCATCTCTCTTTGGTTTAAAGTATTCCCAGTTAAAAGTTTTTGCCAAAGAAGGATCCACATCAAAACCATATTCTTTAGCTTGTTTAATTTTACCAGCAACATCAGAAGCATACCACATAACTTTCTTTGGAACACAACCAACATTAACACAAGTACCACCAATGGCACCACCTTCAATTAATAAGGTTTTAGCACCATAAGAAGCAGCTCTTCTTGAACTAGCAACACCACCAGAACCACCACCGATGACTAAATAATTATAATGTTTTGGGACAGGAGACATTGTACTTAAAAATCTTTTCATAAATAATCAATTGAGTCTATTATTAGATATATACTAACAAATCAATTATTATTATATATCAAAAGAAGCAAATTTAATGTAAAAAAACTACAGATCTGTCCTTTTTATATAATCAACCATAGTTTGCTTTCCATCAAAATTATTAGAAATCAAAAAAAATCAGTTATATCCGACCCAGTTTTTTGAATTCCGACCTATAGTGTAAATTGTGTGATTAGTAACCAAAATAAAAAGACTTCTAGTTCTGCCACAATGAATTGTATTAATAATGACTTTATGGATAAGTAATCCTTTCTTAGAACTTCTAATCCTATGGCAATTACTAACAATTCTTTTCATAGTAAATGCCCCCTAACCAAAAGAATTTTACACGTGACTTTTTCTTCTCGGGGTTTGAAATTATTTAACCTATAAAGTCAACTGATAAATTATAAAAGCAGACACAAATCTCAATTGTTCAATATTGATCCAATTTTGACACATTTTTTCTTTATCTTTGATTAATGTTAAGTGTGACCTCAATTCTATATCAGATTAGTAACTCATATAAATGTTTGATCTATCAAAATATCACTTTAAATTCCTCTTTTGAATAGACTCCCACACTTTTCAAACTCCATTGACGGTATTTGAAATTTTTTTATTCAACAAACCAAATGAAAATAACAGTATCATCAAGTTGTTTTGAACTTCTTCTTCATACCTCTTCTATTAATGTCCATATAGCATAGTATCATTCATACATCTAATAATGGGTTTAGTAAGGAACACAGTTGCTTATGCAAATTATTGCATTAAAAACTTTCATCCTTTGTAAGTTATATTTTCCAGCCTCACATTTAGAAAAAATAAGGTGTACTAACAACAACAAAAATTCAAATATAGTTGGTTTGTCAGTGTTATGGGTACAGGTATTTGTACTACTATTTTATTCAATTTCCCATTTGAAGCTCATTGGTTAAGAATATGTAGTTATATTATGTTTGGTATAACATCATTCTTATTATGGTTCAACATATTTTTAATGATTTTTAGTTTAACATTTTATCCATCAAAGATTCAACAATATTTATATGATCCTGCAACTAATGTTTTCTTAGGTTGTTTAGCTATGGGTTTTACAAGTTGGTCAAATGGTCTTTATTTAATTACAAGAGGTGGTCCAATTATTTTTATTTATTTCTTATGGTGGGTTTCAAATGCTATTAGTTTATTTACTGCTTGGATAATTATCTTTTGTATGTTAAGAACTACAAAAATGGCAATTGAAACAACAATTGCTACTATTTTATTGCCAGTTGTCTCATTGACAGTTGTTGCATCTGCTGGTAATATTTATTATACTCATTTACCTCATCATTTAAAATTATCTACATTAATTATAACATTTTTATTATGGGGTAATTCAATGATTATTTCATTTACTTTAACAACAATCTATTTCTTTAGATTATTAATGCATAAATTACCTCCTAAACAAGCTATATTTACTTCATTTATTCCAATTGGGTTTTTAGGTCAAGGTGGTTATGGTATTCAATTATTTGGATCAAATTTCCAAGATTATATTGGAACATCAACACAAAATAATGAAATTACTGGATTAATATTTAGAAATGTTTGTTTATTAGCAGGTTTATTCTTGGAAGCTGGTGGATTCTTTTTCACATTTTTAGCAATTGCTTGTACTTTATCATATTCACCAATCAAATTTAATAAAGGTTATTGGGCAATGACTTTCCCTTTGGGTACAATGGCTCTTGCTTTAAATGAAACTTCTAAATTAATGGATTGGATAACCTTCAGAGTTTTAAGTGCTATTTATGCAGTAGCTTTAACAATCATTGTAATTGTTAGTCTTTTGATTTCACTTTACTATGAATTTCCAAGATGGAATAAAGTTTTACAAATTGAAGAAGAAGAAAGAAATGCTAAAAATGAAGTTGAAGAAATTGAAAATTTTAATAAAGATGATGAAGAAAATCAATTAAATATTGTTAATGATGATTGAAATTTCATACCATAATTCATAATTCATCAATCTTAATCATTAGTTTTTATCATGTTCGCATTCAAATTTCAAGCTCATCTCTGTTTAAAAATAGTCATATAATCATATAATATTCAAATAAACACTTATTAGTTATTCATTAGTTAATTATCTAAACAATTACTTGTTGGTGTCTAAAAAATTTTGTTCAAATGGATACTTGTGCTCTCGAGCTTCTCAATGCATAGTTATAATTAGCCTAAAAAGCTAACTCAATTCCCAATTCTCTATTCTCTAATCGACTATTAGATTCGATACAAGTTACAGCTTACAACTTAAAAGTGTCTACAAATGTACAAATGTTCAAGTTGTATAACTTTATTTCTGTGTTTGTCAATTGGTTAAACGTGATACTAGTACTACTCCTTTGAGCTTTTGAATAACTTTGGTTTAAAAGTACTTTAAACTTCAAATTATTCTGTAATCTGTATTTTACATGATACATATACATATAGATGTTTTCTGGTCATATAATCATATATCATATAGGACATATATATCCATCCTTATAATTCTTTCAACCAGCATTGAATCATTTAATAGCTTTAAAATGTTGGAACTTGGAATTCCCGTACTACTAATAGCTATTTTATAATCTATAAAATCTATAGTCAATCAAATTTCCCTTCAATTTCCTTCAATTGATAATTTCTGGTTACTTATTTAGAGATATTACAGTTAATAATAAAATTTTATTTTTTATGGCGCGCCAACTTAAAAATACAAATCGTATAATGATTTTATTATTTTTAGTTCATACATCATTGTATATTTTTGTTACAAACACTTGAACAGAAACAAACGAATAGACAAGTAGATAATCGGATAATCTTACAGCTTAAACATTCAAGCATGTATCATACAAACTCTTCTCTATGTTAAGTTTTTCACTAGCATCACAAGACCTGTCAAAATTGCGAGGCTGGATCACACAACGATTAATCCAATTTTATCACATTATAAATGGTTTGATGGTTTGACTCTCTTGGTCCTGTAGATACCCATTGAGCTAAGGTTATTATGTTATTGTAACATTGTAACTTTGTAACCCTGAATCCCAAAACTATTGCCTATCAGCACTTTAGCCAGCTATATTTTTATATTTTTAGGATATAAATAATAAAAATATTGATTACACTTTGCACTTCACTGTCTAACAGTCGAAGTTAAGGTTTGACGGGTTGACATTTATTCAGATCAACATAAGAATATTTTGAACTCCTTTAATATTTATATTTTATTACTCAAAAAGGATATTATCAAGACATCAAGACGTTTTCATTTTTTCAATATTTCTTGTTTAATTCATATTTTATTGATGATTCCCAATTAAATATTATTTGTAAATTTACAATCTTTATGTCTTTATCTAAACATCTAAACATATAAACATTTAATAAATTAATACCAACATAAATCTCTTAACTCTTTATACTGTAATGATAATTGATAATTGATAATTGATCAGATGAATTAATTTTACAAACAGGACAATGGATAATTTCTATATCCTCTAAATCTCAATTCTATTATATTCTAATCAAACGATATATACGATTTTTTCGAAAATTCTAACATTTATAATTGGTTCAAATACTAGCGCTCTATATTACTGGTTAATTGATGATGATATTATAAATTAGTAAAGGAATAATAAAACCGGTGATTAATTTTCTAAAGCCGTGTCAATTGACACTTTTATAAATTTTAGCCTCATTTCAGAATTCTGCAAATTCTGGGTGTAAATTTAAAAATACGTGTCGTTTTATCTTTATACTGATTCTTAAAGATAGCAGTATATAGTTATTGATCTCTTCTTGTTTTGTATCACTAAGATTACTTCTTGATGTAAGTAATTTGTTAACTATATAACACAAAAGAAGCTATTAACTAAAAAGATCATTTATCGAGCTAATTGTAATTCTGTTTGTCAGTGCTGATGAGTACACGACTATATAGAACTTGGAAGTTAGAATGTAGGTACCGTATGTAGTGATGAGATAGAGTACATCAAAAGTTTACACCCTACCTTAACTGTTTTTAATTTTTTTTAGTTCTGGCTTATGTTGATCTTTTCTTAAAAAAAACCGTTTAACAATGAATGTTTGAAACAGCTATTGTTTTGTTCCGATCAGGAAATTATCACCAAAAAATCATATTGTAGGGGAAAACCCAAATTTAGTTAATAGAAAATTGGTGGAGAGAGTTAATATAGAAGGTTTTCTAGTTTTTTAGTTGGTCTCCTCTGTTTGTCATAATCTTGTTGATTTTGTTTCTGTTCTCTTAATTGTTTTTTGTAAATTCTGTACAAGTAACTCTCAATTAAAAATTACAAGTTATAAAGCTCTATTAGTTTTTGAATATAATTGTTTGACAGTCATTTTTAAGGGTTCAAATGTTTATTTCATAAAATGTTTATGAATTATCTATAATATGCTCGAAGAAGGAGATGATTAACTGTAATATAAGGTCAATTGATCGTTCGACATTGACATGATATAATTCTTTCAACGTTCTTTATTTGACGTTGTCAATAATTAATGATAAATCTATTCGAGAATATTCTTTTAAGGGATATAATATGTAATATTTATACAGCCAGTTGTATACTTGTGACTAAATTACATCTATCTAGTTTGTCTTCATCATGTTCTTCTTAATAAACCAATTATAAATAATTAATCCATGTTTTATATTCAACAGAACAATATCCCCATTAATTTCCCTGTAAGTTTTTACACTTTTACAACATCTAAAAGAATATAATGTACTAGAGGTACAAGTATATTAAATTTATATCTTATTGTTTGGTTTTGAGGTGGTTTTTCCAATAGTACAAATATCTACAATTAGTAACTCTAGTACTATCGAGTATCGTGTCATAAAATTAATAAGAAAATGAAAATTTTTGTACTCACTTAAATCATCTATATGGTAATTGGTAACTGAACACTCAAAAATAAACCATTAAACCCATTATTATAAAAATCTCATAATGGTCCTTATAAAGCTTTATTAATTGAATTATTTAAAGTCCTACAGTCTACACCCACTGTCTTTCAAGAATTTGAAAAGGCTGATAGTAATTGATAGTAGTTGATAGAATATTCAAGGTTCAGTAATGAGAGTCTGACCAACGGTTTGTACTTTCTAGCTTCTAATAGTTGAAACTTTGAAGTTGAACTTTTTTTTCAGTTTAAAAGATTAAGTACTATATCATATAAACTTCATAACTTCATAATGCAAGTAATAAATCTCTAACAATGTTGATTTTCGGTATCACCGTATACACCTCAAAATTCAAATTGAAAATCATTAACACTTATAGAGTAAAGAAGGTTGATATTCAGCTTCTATGCTTTGGTATAAACACTCAATTCTCAATTGGTTTATAAATTTATTTAAAACTTCCAATTGAATGAACAGTAATGAAAAAAAATTCGATTTATTTTAATTGGCTTTGAGAAGATAAATTAAAGTCCCCCTGATTAACAGAAGAAAAGAATTTTCTCCTAACTGACAAATGACAATTGTAGTAAATATTCTAATCAAAGATTTTTCTATATGGTAATTGGTATCTTATTAATGATCAGGGGGACACGAGGTTTATTATATTTTAAAGGAAATTAAAGATATTCTACAAGCAAAGTTGATGCCCAAGATTTAATAATTGATCTTCTACGTAGTGAAAGATGTCGTCAAAGTATAGAATATTACTATCATGAATGTAATACTCTTCATTGACAACATGAGATCCAATTGACTCAATTGAAGTTGAATTGAAGTCGGAACAACCTAATCCTTATAATTATTAATTACAGATCTTAGGTTGGTATATGTTATTATTAGACAGTAGTTTGCAATTTAATTTTTAGACATATTTTCTAGTGTCTAGTGTCTACTATTTAGTATTTACTAGTAATCATAAAGGAGATAAAGGAATGTACTAATCGAAATAAAGGAACTACTTGTATTAATGGATAAATACTATCAGAAAATATGAAAATATAATTGTGGATAGTGGATACTGGATATAAGATATTTATGGCTGGCTTAATTCAAAATTAATTTGATATACATTTGAGTCAATTTTTGACAATATGGTTAATGTTACTCTGTTATACTGTTATAATACTACTCTCAAGATCTCGGTTGAGACGAGCTTACTACAGCACTCTATTTACTATTATCTATCTTTCTCTGTATTTCCGTATAGTTTAAAGTTTAAAGATATTTAAAAGAAGAGAGAAGAAAAATTATAAGTTGATAATTAAATTTTTGAGATTTGACAAAGAAATTAAAGAAATAATGTAATTTGGTAATAATAGAAATTAACATTTATTTGGTTTTTCGGTTTCTCTATGTATATAGATAAAATTGAAATTTTGAAATATGAAATATATCTGAATGATGTATGATTAATGATATGGTAGGAGGTGGGAGGTGTATAAGGGTGGTTAACAGAGAAGCTTTAAGTGATGACATTGATGATAATTCGTTCACGTTGTAGATTTTAAGAAAAATATTCGAGGAAAATACTGGGTGTTCAAATTTGTCCCATAGATCGTTCTCCTTGAATGATAGAGGTGGTAGTAATAGGGATTACGGATGGAGATATATATGGGCTTTTTCATCTACACTCTACAGTTGATGAGGAGCTAACGAGCTAACAAAATTATAAGTGTACTCTGCAATTTAAAATAATTCTCGAGATTGAAAGACATAGTTAAGGAATGTTTGAGTCGTTGAGATCAACCTACAACAATTTAGATCCAAACATCTATACATCTATACTATTATCTATTATCATTATCTGTATAGTTAGTAGCTGTCAAATGTCAATCACAAACTGTCAAATGCTAATCAAGAATTACTAACTGAAGTAGAACTGGTTTATTTTAGTGAGATGAGATGATGATATAAAAGGCCGGAAATCTATTAATATTTAACGGAAATATATAA
>JAJMKA010000098.1:0-34910 GCA_030563805.1 Ruyongia namnaoensis
CAGTAGTTACTGAAATTATTTATGTTCCAGATGCTACAGTCACAATCTTAACCTTATACACTGGTAAGACTACATCAAGTACTACATTTGTGGGTTCTTCATTAGTTACTGAAGTTATTTATGTTCCAGAAACCACAGTTACTACTTCTGAATATTACCCAGGTTCCTCAACTTCAAGTTCTTTCGTCTATGGTGTTTCCGATATTACTGAAATCATCTATATTCCTGATGTTACTACTACTATCAGTACATTATACACAGGTGAAACCACTTCGAGTACATTTATTACTGGTGCTACTGAAATTACTGAGATCATCTATGTTCCAGATAAGATTGTTTTTATTTCTTCATCATCAAGTTCAATGTCCCTTACTTCTGAGAGTAACGATGTTCCAGCTACGGTAGCACCAGGAAGCACCGTCGAGTCTTGGACAACTACCTCATCATTATCATCTTCTAGATTTTCCTCATCCTCATCCTCCTCATCTAGCTTTACTAGTTTGAGTTATGAAGATTCCTGGTCACTTACAAACGAAGTATCTGATCATTCAGATATATTAACTTCTACATCTTTAAGCAGTTCATTCACTGTTTTATCATCATCAATACCGTCTTCACTGATCTCTGCATCATCCCAATATTCCTTTGTTTTACCTTCGTCATCTCATTTTTCTTTATCAGATCTTTCCTCATTTAAGTCATCTTCATTATATGTATCATCACCAACAAAAGTCTCCTCTTTTCTTTATAGCTCAATATTATCAACTAACAGCTTGCAAAAGGATACTTATTATTCATCAAACACTTCAAATTTAGCTCAGCCATCTTCATATTCATCTTTTGCATCATCAAGTACAACTGCTCTCATTACCTCCAAGCAATCTGAGTATTTAAGTTCAATATCACTGGCCTCATCATCTCACACTTCTTCTCTAGCAAAGATACAGTCCAGAAGCATTCCTGTTACAATTACTTTGTCTTCTTCCTCCTCATCATCCCTTAAAGATTCTGAAACTAGCACAATCGCTATTGTATCAAGCTTGTTAGACGAGATAAGTTATTCCAAAAGCTATATCAATTGTTTCAATGGAACATCTTCTGTATTAAGGTCTTCATACACTGAATTATCTAAGGTTACTGTTGTGGATTCAGCAATTGTAACCACTATTTCTGATCAATATGTTTCTTCAAGTTTGAACATTGGGATTGATACAACTATGAGTTCTACTTATTCAAGAAATACTATTCTGACATCTAATTCATTGGCTACTTCAACAGTTTTTTCAAGTGAATCAAGTGTAACCCCAGATTCTTCAAGTATAAATTTCATCTCATCAACAACCCTATACAAACCTTCAGCATCGTCTAATTATGAATATTATGGTTCAAGCTCATCATCATTGACTTCAGAATCATCTGAATTAGTGATATCAAGCTATTCATTGAGCAAATCCTACAAACCATCAATCTTATCATCCAGTACAAAAATTATTAAATTACCAAGTTCGATTAATTCTGATTCATCTTTAATTAGTTCAACAGCAGTACTCTCTGCTAATTTGTCTACTTCTCATTTAAATGATATTCAAACATCATTAACCACAAAAGCATTATTGCCAACTTTATCCATGCCAACAGCTACATTAGAAGCAGAGTCTACATTTACAGGATTGCATTCAGAAGTATCATCACAAACTTCTGACATTGATGCATCTTCATTACTGGGATCATCAGATTCTACTACCCAATCATCAATTTCTTCTAAAAGCACACCAATTACTTTTGCAACAACAAGTTCATATGATCATAATTATACCAATTCTTTCATAACATCATTACTAAGCAATAATGATACTTCTAAATCATCTACGTTAACTTCGACTGATGGTGATATTAATTCTATTTTGGTTTTAACAGGTGGTTCACCTAAGTTTAAATTTTCCAGTTTTTTTTCCGTATTTAGTGTTTTTGTTTTATTTATTTTATGATTTTTTCTTTAGTGTTTTAATAGGTTAAAGTTAGAATATATTTCTTACTTAACCAATAATTTATCAAATATATACCCTGTGTTTTGTGTTAACATGTTTTTTTTTTTTTTTTTTCAAAAACAGGTAAAATTTTGTATCACGATTTATAAATTTATATAACTAAAAGGGAACTAGATAATGAAATTTTTACTAGATCTCTTTAATAAATTTATACCTGCCTGTAACTAATCAAAATTGCAAAATATAGGTAAATTTTTAAGTAAAAAAATGGTCAGTTGCTTTTATTGACACATAGAAATTAGTAGAAATGGCAGAGTTTTTTTCTTGTTGACACATGAAATTAAAAATGGCAGAGTAATTTTCTTCCAAATTTGCCCTTTTGTTGTATAAAGAATTAAAGGATAGAAATCAACAATTGAGACAATAATTTACCATTAGTAATGCTATAATATTCAATAGTACACATATAAAGAATTAGATTAACAATTTAAATAACATATAAAGATGCAACGGAGATTACTTTTAACTACAACAAAAACTCCTTTAAGATGTTTATTAACAAGAAGGATAGCAAGATACAGTAACTTATTATCCAGAGAATATTCATCTATTTCATCTAAAGTCCCTAAGAATTCACTAAAGATAGACAGTTCATCAAAAATTAGAAGGGCTACAATAAAAACCAAATTTGGTTCTACAATTCTTGACGAGATAAAGAACAGTCCTACTCTTAAACCCTGTACTTCTTTTACTAACTGTGAGAAATATGATCTACCAAAAATTTTATTAGATGAAGAGTTAATAAGTAAGCTTAATATAACCAATTTAATTCCAAATGCAATAATACACTTTAATTATGAATCTGAGTATGATGGATTTATTTTAGGATCTGGTAGCATTGTTTGTTGGGGACTTGATGAAGCTAATGTTGAAACTAAAATCTTACCATTATTTGAAAAGTTTATGATTTCTCCTTATGAATTCCCAGAGAGTGAAGAAATGGATTTTATTGAAACTAATTTAGAAAATCAAGAAAGTTACTTGGAACAAGATATAATAGTTGTTCAGGAACATAACAAAGATCAATCAATTTTAGATAAAGCTGCCTTTTCTTCAGGTCTTTCTAGATCCACAAGATTAGCTGTATTAGAAAGTGCATTAGAGAGACATATAAAGAAAACAAGAAAAATAACTGAAACTGTTTCATTAGGTAAGAAATTGACAATTACAGAAAAAGAAGTTTTAAAATCCATTGGTAGACTATTTTTGTTAAGAGGGAAATTAAATTTATATTCTGAATTAATTGAAATTCCAGATTTATATTGGTCAGAACCAAAATTAGAACAGATCTATAAAAACATTTCTAGAAATTTAGATGTTAATCCAAGAATTAGTATTTTAAATCAAAAATTAGATTATGCTACAGATGAAGTCAAAGCATTAATGTCAACTCTAACAGATTCAAAAAGTGAAAGATTAGAATGGATTATTATTTATTTGATTATGATTGAAGTTGTTTTTGAGACATATCATTTCTATGAACGTTATTACCTTGACAAGAAGGATAATAAAGAATCAGTGAGCCCAAACCCATAATTGGAAAATTTACTTTATCAATTTTTCGAATTAATTATTTATTATTTTATTTTTAAAAGATTAGTGATCATTAATTATGATCTATGATCACTTAGGATAACTATATTTGCATGACTAGTTTAGTCAGAATATACGATTGACATACATCAATAATCTTATATATATATTATCAAGATCACTCGCGTAGTTAATTCTATATTAAAGTAGTAAATACTGCATACCATGATAGTATGGACCATTTCATTTTAAATCTATAGGGTTATTGTTTTCTATCTATAGTATCAAGTTCTAATTTGATATTTTTACCATCAAGTACTTTGATATGTGTCAAGTCTTTAACAACATAAGTTGCACCAGCATCATATAATATTTGTGCATCAAAACCTGAAGCAATACCTATAACAATAGCACCAGAGTTCAAACCTGCTTTAATACCAACTGGAGCATCTTCAAATACAACCCTTTTAGTACTCTTTGGATCTTGGATTTCTAAGTTTTTGCATAATAAATCTAAACCAGCTAAATAACCTTCTGGATCTGGTTTACCTTTTACAACAGATTCTGCTGTTATAAATACTTCTGGTCTTTTAACATCTTTTAAAAGGTTTTCAAACCAACCAAAAGCTAATCCCTTACTACCAGAGGTAACAATACACCACTTATCTTCATTTAGACCATTTAATAAGTCAACATTACCAGGTATACTCTTTACAAGATGTCTATATTGTTGTGCAATTGAAAGGTCAAAAGCTAGGGAAGCCTTATTATCAGTATTGTCAATCTTTGGGAAAAATTTAGCCATGACTTCAGCAGTACGTGTACCATGACTGAAGTGGAAAAGGGTCTCACTATCAACACCATGTTCCTTACATAGACCTTTCCAAATCTCTTCTACTGCTAATGTTGTGTTTATTAGTGTACCATCTAAATCAAATAAACAAAGATCTGTTTCCACAATTTCTTTACCCATTTTTGCTGTATTTTCTATCAAATCTTTGGTTTAAATTCCTTCTGAGTGTATTCTTGCAGGTGAAATACAGAGTGGTGTTAATATGTGTATGATAATTCTGAGTGGACAGAGTAGGTTCAACCTTTTGAATTTTAGAATTATACAGGTTACACGTATTGTTTTAATTAATTTTATTGGCCAAATCAAAAATGAAAAATGAAAAATGTGTTCGGGGGAAAATTTTGTACGAATTTGGAAATTTTATTTATGGGTGAATTAAAATATAAAATTTGTTTAAATCATATATGAAAATGTATAGGTATACAAAGATATGTTGACTCAGGACAATTGATCTGTCTGAAATGAAATGAAATATAAATTATTGGGTGGGATTTACTGCTCTGCAGTTGTTAAAAATTTGATTTCTTTGAATTACTAATAGGGTACACTAAGAAAAATCAATGAAAGAATCATAACCTTCTCTCCAATTGGTAAAGAATCCTTTGAAGAACTTAACACCTAAACCAACATCTTTAGAACCAGTAGCTGCTCTGATACTATGCATAGACAATTGTGCAATACCAAGATCAATTGTTCTTGCACCTGTGGCACTAGCAATGGTTGGACCAATAGTACCTCCTGATCTAGCATTATTCTTAATTTGGAAGTATTGAACTTCATCACCATTAAGTTTTGCTAAACTTTCAATTAAAGCTAAACCAACATTATCTGTAGCCATATGACCATTTGGATCTAATGCAATAGTTATACCTTTGTTTGGAACTGCATAATGGTCAGTTAAATATTCTCCTTTATAAGTTGGATTCATTAAATGGGTAACATCAGCTGAAAGAATAATGGAATTGGCAAATGAAATTCTACTTGAAGTTAGAACATCACTATAACCTTTACTAGAAATGACTCTTTCAGTTATAGTATTAACTAATGTTGATTTAGCACCTTGTCTTGTTAACGAACCAATTTCTTCATTATCGTATAATAAAACTTGATTAAATGTAGTAGTTGGGATTTCATCGATTTGTGAAAATTCAACTAAAGCTTTAATAGCTGCAAAGGAACAAATTCTATCATCAACTCTTGGTGAAAAGATAAATTCATCATCTAAACCACCAATAGTACCACGTTGAGTATCAAATAAATCTAAATCTAATTGTAAAATATCTTCAACATCAGTACCTGCTAATTTTGCGATATATCTCAATAACTTAATTGGATGTTTACCAAATAATGGGGCTTTCTTTTCAGATTCAGTTGGTTCATCATCTGGACCTGGATTATAACCGTATGTTGGAATTGCAATTGTTTCTTTATCATATGGAGGTTGAGAAACTGCACCAAAATGTTCTGCCAATGATGATATTCTAGCAATTGGTTTTGGTGACGAATTAATCAATTTAGATTCGACAACATATCCTAATTTTGTCTTTTCACTCTTAGTTTTAATTAAGACTCTACCACCTAAACCTAAATCTCTATCAAACCAAAGATGTGATAAACCACCAGCGTATTGAGCAACACCTAATAATTCATAACCATCAACTTTTGGCTTTATTGACACTGGCTTAAGTTTTGCTGCTAATGCATCAATATGAGAACCAATAATACCTGCACCATGTTCAGGAGTCCAATCCTTACCTATTATAAATGCACCCAATGAAGTTCCATTTCTTGTAGTATAGTATTTACCTTCTTCAATCCCTTTCCAATCTTCCTTTTCTGAAAGATACTTAAAACCGTTCTTTTCTAAAAGCTTTGAAAAGTAATCAACAACATGATAGGTAGTTGGACTTTCATAAGTAAAGTCAATATATGACTTAGAGTATCCTAAATAATCAGTAGCTTCGATCTTAGAATCATCTTTCTTATTTGGAGATTCTGAAGATTCGTTTTCAACAATGTCATATTCCTCATCACTAGAATCAAAACTAGCAATTGAGGTATCATTGTTTCTAGAGGAGGTAATATTTCTAGTATTAGAAGAAGATAATGATGAACGTTGTTGTGACATGCTGTCTCTTCTATTTAGGTTATCACTTGAGAGTTCTGTTCTTGCCTTTTTAACAATATCAACGCCTAACTTTAAGATTTCAAAAGCTTGTGTGATAGTTTTATCAACTTCGTCCAATTTGTCAATTCTGTTGGTATTGTTGGACATTCCTTAGTTTTTATTTGAAGTATTTATTTAATGTGAATGTAATATAACCAGAATCAATTAAATAAAGAATAGATAATTAAAATTAAGGGGGAAGAGTTATAATTTCAAAATTTAAATTCTGGAGGCTGGACACAAAATTTGCCACATTATTTCACCAACAATAAACAATAAAAAGCAGCACACCACAATATTCTGTCATCCAAATCATAAACAACTCGAGAAATACATCCATAAAGCATATTTAATTAATATAGGATACTTTGTATACATAAATTACTCTTATTTAATAGAAATACCGATCCAAATCATCAGCTGGATCGGAATTTGAAGTCACGTGAAGATAAGACCTCGGAATTTGAGATGACCTTATAAAAATTTTTCAGTGTAAAAGAAAGTTACACTTCTACTCATCACTTAAGTAACATAACACCCAATAAACAAACATAACTATAATGTCAAAAGAAAACAATAATTTACCAGACATCTTAGTTGATGCTGTTTTAAAACAATCTGTTGTTGTTCCAAAAGATGCTGTTAAAGTTAGTGGTATTGACTACTCAAAACCAGAAGCTATCGACATGAGAGCTACCGATTTGATCGCTGGTATGAGAAATATGGGGTTCCAAGGTTCTGCTTTATCAGAAGGTTGTGAAATCATCAACGAAATGAGATCATGGAGAGGTAAACATATTGATGAATTAGAAGAACATGAAAGAACTGGTGAATTTGATGAAAATGGATACCAAAAATCAACTATTTTTATGGGTTATACTTCAAATTTGATCTCATCAGGTTTACGTGATACTTTACGTTTTTTAGTCCAACATAAACATGTCAGTGCTATTGTTGCTACTGCTGGTGGTATTGAAGAAGATCTTATCAAATGTTTGGCTCCAACTTACATGGGTGATTTCAACATGAAAGGTTCAAAATTACGTGAAGAAGGTATGAACCGTATTGGTAATTTATTAGTTCCAAATGACAACTATTGTAAATTTGAAGAATGGATTGTTCCAATTTTAGATACTTTATTGGAAGAACAATATGATGCTGCTAAGAAATTAGGCGATGAAACTTTAGATGCCAACTCACCTGCTATATTGACACCATCAATTTTAATAGATAGATTAGGTAAAGAAATTAATGATGAAAGTTCTGTTTTATATTGGGCTCATAAAAATAAAATCCCTATATTTTGTCCAGCTATTACTGATGGTTCAATTGGTGATATGCTTTTCTTCCACACATTCAAAGCCTCTCCAAGACAATTAAGAGTAGATATTGTTGCTGATATCCGTAAGATTAATTCAATGTCAATGGCTGCATCTCATGCTGGTATGATTTTATTAGGTGGTGGTTTAGTTAAACATCATATCTGTAATGCTTGTTTAATGAGAAATGGTGCTGATGAAGCTGTTTACATTAACACTGGTCAAGAATTTGATGGTTCAGATGCTGGTGCCAGACCTGATGAAGCTGTTTCTTGGGGTAAAATTAAAGCTGAAGCTCATTCAGTTAAAATTTATGTCGATGCTACCATTGTTTTCCCACTAATGGTCGCTGCTACTTTTGCCAGTGGTAAATAAGAGTAATGTTATGTTATATATTTATAATCAAGTGTCATGTCAAATAACGAGAAATAGAGTTTTGAATACCATCTACTGTTTTTTTCTTACTTCATAAAAAAGTATATAGAGATTAAATAATTCTGTAATGAGTATCATTATAAAAAATTAAAGTAGATTAAAACAAAAAGACAACTAAAATATTTAGTTTGTTGTAGAAAACCAGTTATTAACAGATTCATTATCTCTTGAAAGCCATGCTGAATTTGTTTTGATACTATCTAGAACTTGATCTAATGATCTTTCAAATCCATAAGTATTTTTATCTTTAAAGAATTCTGAAATATTATCATATAGTGAATCACTTGAGTAATAACATAATGTGAATTTAACAAATCTATCAAAGACAACTTTATTGGCATTTAATCTTGTGTAAATAGCATCATAGTTAGCCTTAAAGTAATCCCATAATGCTAATCTTGCTTTACCGTTCTTAGCTAATGCAATACCAACAAATTGGACATCCATAATTGGAACTTCTTCAGATAAGATCAATGATAAAGCCTTTTGGATCAATTTTTCATTAGTAACATGACCTAAAGCATTTAAGATAGTTTCTCTAGCATCTAAAGCATCTGATGTTTTGATTAATTCAAAAATTTCATCAAATTGTTCTTCTGTTGCTTCTGGATCAGACAATACCGCAATATATGCAACACGCTTTAATGATGGATGAACATATTCACCTTTCTTTAATGTTTCATATAGTTCCTTACCCTTGGAAATAGTAGATAAATTACCAGATGAGAAACTGGCTAATAATAATTCTGTTCTTAATTGAGTAATTAAGAAATCTTCATCATTAGGTATAGTGAAACCAAGAGTTTCAACAGTTGGTGTAACCAATTCTGAAACATATTTATTTATATATTCTTGTTGCTTAACATCTTGTTCAAACCATACTGATCTAATAGAATTTAATCTCTTTAATAATTCTAGCCATACAACATATTCACTTTCACCTTTAAATTTAGAAAAGAATTCTAAAGCTTGTGTAGTCTTAGTTAAACCTGCAATAGAAGTAACAGTAATATCAGCAATTAAACCAACCTTATCAGTAGAAGACAATTTAGCTGTGTTTTTAATAATATTTTGGAATAATTTATCTTCATAAACAACTCTGTAAACACCAAAAGAATCTTTATTGACTTTAAAGAAGGAATCATCAGATTGTGGGATTAATTTTTCAAAAACAGCAGTTTTACTTGATAAATTAATATCACTTATTTTATCTTTTGAATCTGGACCAGTAGAAATATTTAGAGGAATATACCATAAAGTTGTATTTTCTTCATCTTTAACATCACCTGCTGATAAAAATCTATTTTGAGTGAATACAACTGAATCACCATGACTTTGAACAGTAACATATGGGAAACCAATTTTACGAATCCAAGCATCAGTTCTGAGGACAACATCAACACCTGAAATTTCTGAAATAGAGCTCCATAAATCATTGGTTGTACCATTAGAAAATTGATGTTTTTTTAAGTAATGTGAAACACCTTTTAAGAAAACTTCAACACCTAAAGAAGAACTGATTTGATTGATGACTGAACCACCCTTTAAATAAGAAATATGATCAAAGACTTGATCAATATCAGATGATGATTGGATTGGGACTTCAACAGGATGAGATCCTCTTAAAGCATCTAATTCTAAAGCAGTTTGTAAAGAACTAGAAACAAAAGTTTGGAATGTTTTCCATTCTGGAAATAAATAGTCAATTGCATAATAACCAACCCATGTTGCAAAACCTTCATTTAACCATAATTCATCCCACCAATTCATTGTGACTAAATTACCAAACCATTGATGAGCTAATTCATGAGCAACAACATAAGCAACTTTTTCTTTATATTTTGGATCACTTGTCTTTGGATCAAAAAGAAGAGCAGTTGTTCTAAAAGTAACTAAACCCCAGTTTTCCATAGCATTATGTGAATATGTTGGAACACTGATTAAATCTAATTTTGGTAAAACATAATTAATGTCAAAGATTTGTGAAAAGAAGTCAACGACTTTTGTGGCAACACCTAAAGCAAATCTACCTTGTTCTGAATCACCTTCTGGTGTATAGATTCTAACTGGAATATGTTTACCACTGTATGAACGTTCAGTAAATTCTTCAATATAATCTAATTTACCAACAGCCCATGCCAATAAATATGTTGACATAACAGGTGTTTTTTGAAATCTAACGACCTTTAAACCACTTGATTCAATAGCACCCTTTTTCTTACCATCATCTAATGTTTTTGATGATTCAATTGGAGTATTTGATAAGGCTGTAAAATCATCAGCAACAGTTAAAGTCAATTGGAAAGTTGCTTTCAAATTTGGTTCATCAAAACAAGGCAATGAACAACGTGCATCTGTAGCTTCAAATTGAGTTGATAATAAGACTTGTTCTTTACCATTTTTATCTGTATAATCTGATCTATAGAAACCAGACATATTATTTTGGATTTTAGCAACATATTTAATTACTAAGGACAATTTCGTTGATGGACTAGTCTTTAAAGTTTGTGATAATTTAATTGAGACTGTTTGTTTCTTTTCATCTTTAACAATTTCTTCAACTTCTGCTTTACCTTCAGTCTTTGTAACTGAATAAATAACTTCAGTTGAAACAAATTCAATATCAGTAGCGTGTAGAACGATTGTGTCAGTATCCTTCTTTAAATCTAAATCAATTTTGACAAGACCATCAAAAGTGTTTTTGATAACATTAATATTAGTAATTTCTAGTTCATAATGAATTGGTTTGACATTATCAGGTAAAATGTCTTTATCTGGTGTAGTTTCTGTCATTGTTGAATTGCTCTTTTCTAATTGCAAACTCTTTCCCCTTCTGTTACTTCAATTTTGGCTCTACTTTTTTTTTCCACAACAATCGGATTCTGCACCGTTTGGGGAAGTCAATACCGAGAACACAAGACTCGTCATCACCTTCCGAAAACAGCTTCTAAAAAAATCATCTGCTTCGTTTAAAAAAACCTAACAATCAACGAATCTATTCAAAGAGTTATTTACACATTTAATATAGCCTACTTTGAAAAACAACAATGAGCTACTACTCGGATGTTGTAGGTATTCCAACAACAGATAAGACAAAATGGAGATTGACCACTGATGAATTGGGTACAGAGAGATGGAAATATATTCATGATTCTGATGTTGATTCAATTCCTCAATCAAACTATGTCAAATACTTATTAAAGACCCCAGATTATGACCCTACTGAATTAAAGAAACCAGAGACTGCTTTAGAGAGTTGTGTTAATTGTGCTACATTCTTCAAAGGTCTACAAGAGCCTTCAGGTGTATGGCCAAATCAATATAAGGGTCCTATGTTCATGACAATTGGTTATGTAGCTGCTTGTTATTTTACTAAAACTGAAATAGATCCAGCTGTTAAAACTGAATTAATAAGATATATAGTCAATACTGCACACCCTGTTGATGGTGGTTGGGGTCTTCATAACGTTGATAAAACAACGTGTTTTGGTACTTCAATTAATTATGTTGCTTTAAGATTATTAGGTTTGAGTGCTGATCATCCAGTTTGTGTCAGAGCTAGAAGAACTTTATTAAGATTAGGAGGTGCTATAAAGAATCCTCATTGGGGTAAATCATGGTTATCTGTTTTAAATTTATATGATTGGGAAGGTGTTAATCCTGCTCCTCCAGATTTATGGGCTTTACCGTATTGGCTACCTATCCATCCTGGTAGATGGTGGGTTCATACTAGAGCTATTTATTTACCTTTAGGTTATTTATCATCTAAGAGAGTTCATTGTGAATTAGATTCTTTATTATCAGAAATAAGAAAAGAGATTTATACCCAACCATATGATTCAATTGATTTCAGTAAACATAGAAATGATGTCTGTGGTGTTGATTTATATTATCCACATACAAGTCTTTTAAACTTTGCAAATAAAGCATTAGTTATATATGAAAAGTATTTAAGACCAAAATGGGTGTTAGATGCTGTTAATAGTTATGCATACTCTTTAATAAAAAAAGAAATTGAAAATACTGATTATCTATGCATTGCTCCAGTTAATAATGCTTTCAATGCTATCATAACATATTTAGAAGAAGGTCCTGAATCATATCAATTCAAGAGATTTTTAGAAAGATTTCAAGATGTTTTATTTTTAGGTCCTCAAGGTATGACTGTAATGGGTACAAATGGTTCACAAGTTTGGGATACTGCATTTGCTTTACAATATTTCTTTATGGCTGGATTAGATAAATATCCTCAATTTGATGAAATGATTGAAAGAAGTTATTTATTTTTAGTTAGATCACAATTTGACACAAATTGTGTTGAAGGAAGTTTTAGAGATGTACGTAAAGGTGCTTGGCCATTCTCAACAAAGACTCAAGGTTATACTGTGAGTGATTGTACCGCTGAAGCTTTAAAAGCTATTATTATGGTTAGAACATCTGAAAAATTTAAGCATTTAAAAGATGCAATTACTGATGAAAGATTACATGAAGGTATTGATGTTTTACTAAGTCTTCAAAATGTTGGATCATTTGAATTTGGGTCATTTGCAACCTATGAAAAGATTAAAGCTACTCCATTATTAGAAAAATTAAATCCAGCTGAAGTTTTTGGTAATATTATGGTTGAATATCCATATGTTGAATGTACTGATTCTTCAGTTCTAGGTTTAACTTATTTCCGTAAATTTCATGATTATAGAAAACATGATATAGATTTAGCAATTAAAAGAGCAATTGAATATATTAAAAAAGCACAAGCTGATGATGGTTCATGGTATGGATGCTGGGGTATTTGTTTTACATATGCTGCAATGTTTGCATTAGAAGCTTTAGAAACTGTCGGTGAAGATTATTCAAACAGTGAAGTTGTAAAGAAAGGTTGCGATTTCTTAGTTGCCAGACAAATGGATGATGGTGGTTGGGGTGAATCAATGAAATCATCTGAAACTCATACTTATGTTGATAGTGAACAAAGTTTAGTTGTCCAAACTGCATGGGTTGTTATTGGTTTAATTTTAGCCAAATACCCAAATAAAGATGTCATAGATCGTGGTATAAAATTATTAATGGATCGTCAAAAATCCACTGGTGAATGGGAATTTGAAGGAGTTGAAGGTGTATTTAATCATTCTTGTGCTATTGAATATCCAAATTACAAATTCTTGTTCCCAATTAAAGCATTAGGTTTATATAATAAGGCTTACAAGGCATAGTTAAATGTTAGAAGAAAAAGTTTATAAAAGTCATGAATTGTAATATTAATTATGAAATATTTTGTTTATCAATTTATCCTATTTGAAATCAAACAATGTAATACTATCTTTATCTGACGTTACAATTATATCTTGATTTAATGCAGAAGTTGGTGGTTTGAAATCGAAGTCTGAGCTGAGTTGATTATTATTTTCATCCATAAAATTGTTCAATTTCTTCTTCTTGCTGAAACTTTTTTCATTTGAGTCAGAATTTAGATCACTATGAATATGTTTGGAAGTAAAATCATTCTTGATCAAGTCTGATTCTTGAACCTCAAAATTCCAAAATGACTTATCATCTCTCGACATTTGACCTTGGTAAAAATCGACTTTTGAAGAGGGAATATCGATAAAATCTGTATAAATTTCAGAAAATTCTGATATCATATCTTCTATTAGATGATCAGTTGATTCAATATTTCTATGTGTATCCATTGCATTATCTAAAAGCAAAGCAGGAACTTCATAATTACTTTTTAATTCAGTTTCATTGGGCATACCAGAAAAGAAAGGCGATGATTTTAAAGTTGGTTTTGCTTTATGACGATCTAAATTATCTTTTCCATCACAAGTGTTAGAGTTATTTGACTTCACAATTGAATTTAATCTTGATAAAACTTTGTCAAAGTCTTGCATTGATTGATTTTGTTCCTTTTGCTCTGTTTCAGGTGCTACCGCTGAACTTTGTTCTATGTCAACTATTTGATCTGAAACTGCTTTGTTATAATGTTCATCTGAAAACAATATATTTCCATCCAACTCTACAACACTAAAAACATCTTTAGATTGTTTTGATTTTGTGTTAATCTGATCTGCCTTCAAAAGAATTGTCTTCCTCTTAAAGTTGAATTCTTGTTCTAATACGTGATTGAACTTGTCAAATTTGGAATTCTCAATACCTAAAAACTTCAAACACCTGTTGCTATTGAAAGAGTGATGCTCAAAAGCTGTCTTGATGTCAATAACATTAAAGTCATCCATATATTTTGATTGTGTGTCCTTTAGTTTGTTTGGTTAGAAGAAAAACTTTTATTTTTTTATTCCCTTATTTTTGCCATCAAAAGCATTTCGGAATTAATTCGGTAAAATAACATTTAAGTCCGTCCAAAGACCGGTTTTATTGAAGAGCTGATTTTTTTTTTCTTCGAGGAAATTATAACAAACCTCTTTCACTGTTAAAACATCAACATTCAATATAGTTGTTCAACTTCAACTTGTAATTTTAATAATATGATCAGATTGATACCCAGAATATCAAGTGTATCCAGATTATCATTGATTGGTACCAGACACAACAGCACACTATACCAAGGTGCTAAACCTAGAAAGACTGATGTACAAATCGAACAAGAAAAAGTTGATGCTGCATTAAAGTCACCTTCTAAATTTGTTAGATGGGGTGCTTACATTGGTCAAAGACACATCCAAAAGAAACTATCATACGTATACATTGGTATATATGCTGTTTTCTTATTATTAGGTTATAAATATATGAATGGTGTTTTTGATAGAGAAAAGGAAGTTGAAGCTATTGAAGAAAAAATTAAAGAATCAAAAGCCAATGAGTATGATTTATTAAGATTAAAAGTTTTAACAGGTAAAGAAAGAAGAAGAGATGAATTAAAATTAGAAAAATATGAAAAAATGAAAGAAGAAGGTATAACCAATTTTGATGGTATGACTGTAGATGCTGAATCTCAAAATGCTACAAATAAATCAATTTTACCTGCTAGAGATACAACAAGTTTCTATGATAGTAAAGCTGATGATTACGATTCTGATATTAATTTTGAAGAAATGATGATTAGAATGGGTAAAAGAAGAAAATGGTTAATGAAACATTGTACTGGTGACGTTTTAGAAGTATCTTGTGGTACAGGTCGTAACATCAAATATATGGATATGACTCAAATTCATTCATTTACTTTCTTAGATTCATCTGCTAATATGATCAAGGAAGCCCATAAAAAATTCAGAGATGAGTTTCCAAATTTTAAAAATGTTGCTTTTGTTGTTGGTAAAGCTGAAGATTTAGTTGATTTAGCTAAAAGTAAGACTACCAAAGAAAACACTTCAATTGTCGTCAAAGATGCAGAGCATAATCAAGTTGAACTTTCACAAGATAAGAGTACAATGAAATATGATACAATTATTGAAGCATTTGGTTTATGTTCCCATGAAAATCCAGTTAAAGCTTTAAAAAACTTCAATGATTTATTAAAACCAGGTGGAAGAATTATATTATTAGAACATGGTAGAGGTAACTATGATTTCATTAATGATATTTTAGATACTAGAGCAGAACATAGATTGGAAACTTGGGGTTGTAGATGGAATTTAGATATTGGTGAAATATTGGATGACTCTGGATTAGAAGTCACTGAAGAAACAAGAGCTCACTTTGGTACCACATGGTGTATTGTTGCAAAGAGAAAAGATGATGTTAAGAAAGAAGAAGAAGTTGGTTTCAGAGAGAAATATATTTCATCTGGTATTCAAAACCGTTTGAAACAATTACAAGAAGAAGCTGAAGAACAAGCATTTATCCAAAAACGTATTAAAGAAATACAAGCCGAAAAGCTAAAGAAAGCAGAAGAAGAAAAGAAAAACGCTGATATAGAAAGTAAATAAAGTCAATCATGTAAATAGAATTTAATATACCTTACCTAGAGAATCTTACGGTATTTTTGTTTTAATGCAAAATTATTTATATTAATTAATAAATATTATACTTAAATATTTTAAATTAGTTATATTTCAAATGACAATAAAGTGTGTTCTAGTTTCCTCTCAATTTTTCAGCATTGATAACATCGTTACCTATCGTTTCCATAACTTCTTTATCTATTAGAGTTCCTGGATTTTCATAAACCATACTTGCATCATATGAACTTATAATTCTTGATTCAGTTATACCTATTTCACAATGAGCTAATGCATTTATACAGTTAACATATCTCGTTATTGTGGTTCTAATACTTGATGAAATCTCATCATTAACATCACTATAGATTTCCCATGAACTTTCTTCTTCCAATCTTGTAATCGATACTGATGCAGCACCTGGTTTATATTGACCTTTACTACCAATAGTTGATGCATCTCTATTTATAGCTGTGCTATTATTACCATCAGCCAACAAATCTTCTGTAGTTTTTCTTATCCAGATAAAACCATTAACACCTATAATTATACTTACATTACCTGGTAATTGATGTGAATGATTTTTAGCTCTAACAACTAATGAACTTGGAACCTTTAAAAATACACCATTTCTTAATTTACCATATTTCAATGATCTTGTATGTAATGATGCAGCACCATCACGGAAAGTTGATTGAACTTCAGCATTTAATAAATCACCTTCTTTTAAGAAAGATCTCATTTGTAATTCATCACTTTCTGATTTTCTTCTAAGCACACCACCTGGTAAATTAACAGAACCAAGCATTAATATAGCATCTTGTTTAGCACCAATATCTACTTTCCATCTCTTTTGACCAACTTCTGTAATTCTTCCCACTATATGATCACCTGTCTCAGGTTCATATCTTCCTCGAATTGGTGTAACAGTTAATAATCTATTAGTTCTAGAGACAGTACCAGCAACAGAACTATAGGCGTTATTTCCCAAATAGTATGTACCATGACCTCTCATCCAGATAGGATCATCTGTTACCAATTCACCTGGAGTTACAACTGATTTCTTTAATCCATTTTCATCTAATTTTGATGGATTAGTTGAAGAATTTTCATCATCTGAATACATGTCTACATCAGAATCTAAATTTTCAACATCATCATATGCAAATTGACTTGATCTTGTTATAGTTAAAATATCCATTACTTCTGAATTTTTGTGAATTAGAATGAATTTTTTATTGAAGTATTCTTTTTCAGCTCATCAGAATAAATACAAAAGAGATTTTTTTTCTTCTTCTAAATCTATTATTTGGTAGGAGCAACATTCTCAAAAGTTTTTCAGGGTAATGGGTTCAGATTTTTGGAATTCTCTTAAATTCTTGCATTTTTGAGCCATAAGTGTAATATTTTGGAGCAATAAAGAAAGATTATGATAATATAGCTTTAATATTAATCTAATATCTATAAATAAACCTTCTAATTCACTTGAAACCGTATTTTTTAGCTAGCAGAAGAACTTTTTTTGGAAATTTTGTGTCAAGGGAGTCTGCCATTTTTCGCTTCCCGCAACTAAGTTGTCCATTTCACGTGTCAATAACGACATTCTGACGTCAAAATTGTACAAAACCCAAAAACATTACTTGTTAATACTTTACTCTAACCAAATAGTATATTCAATTGCCATCAATTGTAATATTCACATACATATACAAAGCACAAACACACTATATATTGCACACATGTCTACTGGTAACGTACTTGTTGTTTCTAATAGAATTCCTGTCACATTGAGAAGATCCGATGATGGCAGTTATGAATACAATATGTCATCAGGTGGGTTAGTTACTGCTCTTCAAGGTTTAAAGAAAACAACAACTTTTCAATGGTTTGGTTGGCCAGGTTGGGAAGTTCCTGAAGCTGAACAAGAAAAAGTTACAAAGGATCTTGAAGAAAAATTCAATTCAATTCCTGTATTTTTATCAGATGAAGTAGCAGATCTACATTATAATGGATTTTCAAATTCAATTTTATGGCCATTATTTCATTACCATCCAGGTGAAATCAATTTTGATGAAAATGCTTGGGCTGCTTATAAGGAGGCTAATAATCGTTTTGCAATTCAAATACTGAAACAAGTTAAAGATGGTGATATTATTTGGGTTCATGATTATCATTTAATGTTATTACCTGAATTATTAAGAGAAGAAATTGAAAAAAGAGGTATTAAAAATATTAAAATTGGTTTCTTTTTACATACTCCATTCCCATCTTCTGAAATTTATAGAATTTTACCTGTTAGAAAAGAAATTTTAAAAGGTGTTTTAAGTTGTGATTTAATTGGGTTCCACACTTATGATTATGCAAGACATTTCTTATCAAGTGTTGAAAGAATTTTAAACATACACACTTTACCAAACGGTGTTGAATATAATGGACGTTATGTGTATGTCGGTGCTTTCCCAATTGGTATTGATGTTGATAACTTTACAGATGGCCTGAAAAAACCTGAAGTTATTTCAAGAGTAAATGAACTAGAAAGTAAATTTAAAGATGTTAAAATTATTGTTGGTGTGGATAGATTGGATTATATTAAAGGTGTTCCTCAAAAATTACATGCCTTTGAAGTATTTTTAAATGATCATCCAGAATGGATTGGTAAAGTTGTTTTAGTCCAAGTAGCAGTTCCTTCTAGAGGTGATGTTGAAGAATATCAAGCTTTAAGAGCTACTGTTAATGAATTAGTTGGTAGAATCAATGGTACATTTGGTACAGTTGAATTTGTTCCAATTCATTTTATGCATAGATCTGTTCCATTTAATGAATTAATTTCTCTTTATAGCGTTGGTGACGTTTGTTTAGTTAGTTCAACTAGAGATGGTATGAATTTAGTCAGTTATGAATATATTGCATGTCAAGAAAAGAAAAAAGGTAGCTTGATTTTATCAGAATTTACAGGTGCAGCACAATCATTAAATGGTGCCATTGTGATCAATCCTTGGAATACAGATGAGTTATCTGCTGCTATATATGAAAGTTTAACATTACCTGAAGAGAAGAAGATTGCAAACCACGAGAAATTGTTTCAATATATTTCTAAATATACTAGTTCTTTCTGGGGTGAAAACTTTGTTAAAGAATTAACCAACATTGAAAACAAATGATCAACATTATGATTTATGACAATTGACATATAAAAAATTTACTCTATGTTATATAATATCTACTCAGTACTTTTACTTTTTTTTTAGTTCTTTATTACATTTATTTTATTATTTTATTTTTTCAAGAATACAAACCTGTTAATAATTAATCGAACAATATTAGATTAAATAACAACACTCAAAACCATCAAATAAACATACCAGTAAGTTAATAAACCTTCTTCATGTAATCTATAATTATCTGATTAACTTCAACTCTGTCACCGGTTTGTGGGGGAAGTTATGTAGCAGAGTCTTACAGCAAATAATTTTTGTAGGAAAAAAAACACACACCAAAATTTTCGAATTTACTGCATGCTTTATTAACAATCAGACAAAGAATATAAACAGATTTGATAACGATGTTGAAGAAGTTTTGCATTGAAGAAGCCATTTCTTTAAACCATTCTAAGGCTTTGAAATCAACACTATATCCTTATTTCAATGTTCAAAAGCCATTGGGTACCAAAATATTACCATATGGGTATCATTTTATCTACTTCAACCCACAATTACCAGAAGAAGAATTAAGTAAAGACGGATATGATAGTTATCAAGCACCAGATGATAAAACTTTCATAAGAAGACTTTGGACAGGAGGTTTAATCAAATTTCATAAACCGATCAAGTTTGGGGAGGAATTGAGATGTATGGAAACATTAGATAAATTTAAAAGATTGAATGATAATCAATTTGTAACTATAAGAAGAGATGTTACAGACTCAAAAGACAGTTTATTGTTAACAGAAATACGGAACTTGATATACACAAATACTCTGTATGATCCAGATTATCAAAAAGTCATCAATAAAATCAAACCTGAGTTTTCTCATATTTTAAAACTTTCAGATTTATTGTTATTTAGATTTTCAGCATTAACTTTCAACTCTCATAAAATACATTGGAGCAAAGAATATTGCAGATGTGAGGGATATCCACAAGTGGTAGTTCATGGTCCATTGACGGTTGCATTATTATTGGAATGGTTTTCAACCTTATTTAATGATGAAATTAAAGAATTCAAATATAAGAATATTGCTCCAATATTTGCAAATGAAGAAATTAAATTTGGGTTAGCTTCTAAATCAGTTAATGAGTTTGATATTTGGATAGAAGATCTTGAAGGGAATACAAGATTTACTGGTGTATTGACAACGAAAGCTGCTACTGAATGAAAATAAAACAAACATTGTACATACACTATATAAATATGAAAGTTAATTTATGAAGCTCCTTCGTAATAACCTAACTCTATTAATCTCTTCTCAGTTTTAACCCAATGCTGCCATTTATCACTTGATTTAGGATCAAGATCAGTAATGAATGCTTTAAATTTGATCTTTGATTGTCCTTTGTTAGCCTTATTAGTATCTTTATACATAGTCAAGAACACTGTGACATCTCTTAATGTCATGGCTAATTTAATTTCATCAGTTACATGTGATTCACCTTCTATAGATAACATAGGAAACATTGTGCTATTTTGTAATTCTTGCAACTTTATAAATACATTTGATTTATTGTTTAAATAATTTATCAATGAAACTTCATAATTCTTTTCACATTCACAATCGTTTAATAGTTTTGGAACTGTTCTTCTAATTGAATCATCCGACCTTATCAAATCCAATGTGCAGAATTCTGGATATTCACCATGTTTATACTTATGATGTGCACAATTCCTGCAATAATTTTTGCCTTCAGCTTGACTATGTGTTAGCCACTTAGGCTTTGATTCAATAATGATACCATTATGATTATTTGTATGATATATCTTATAATATTTAGATTTTTTCACAAGTGTTGATGATGAAGGAATTAAATTTGGTATTAAAATGCCATATCCATCATTGAGACACCTTTCTTTGGTAAATTTTACCTTGATTAGTTCCATTGGAATAACATAATCACCCAATAGAGGTCTAATAGTATTCTCTATGTAGTTAAATACATCAATACTATCAAAGCTTTGAGAATCCATTCTAAGTCTTAAGAGCTGATTTTGGAAGATTGGATTAGTTCCGGTGTAGTGATACAAAATATTAGCATTTCCCTCATTAAAATAGTTCCACTCATCTTCATTATCAAGTAACAACATTTGTTTTTATGGCCATTTCTTTTAATAATGTTGTTAGTTCAAGTGTTCAAGTATTTGGATTCTGGTGTAAAATTCATTTTTTGTAGGCATGAAAAAAAAAGTAAACAAAGGATTCCACTCCAAACTCCAAACAAGCAAAACAAATCTGTTGAAGAACTTAACAACGAGAAAGACAAAATAACAGATGACTAAACAATATGCAAAAGAGCACTCATTGGATATTCCTCATATTTCATGTATAGAATATCCTTTGATAGTGAAAAACACAGAGAAAGCCTTTCAAATGGTGGGTGGTAAAGATAAAATTGTTAAATCGTGTTTAGATGATGAAAATCCTCTAGAGTTAAGATTCACTCAAAGTGCCTATGAACACCCTATCAATGCAAAGCCATCCAGAAATGAACATATTCTTTTAAAAATTTCATTGCCAAAGAAAGAGTTAGCAAAACACAATGGTAATATTAGAGAAACTTTAGATTCACTTCAAAATGAAAATTCAACTAATAAAAAACAAGTCCATATCCAGCCAATTGCAATTATTAACAAAACCTTTAGATTCAGAGAAATGGCTGATTTTCAATATCAAATAAGAAATGATCCTTTTGCTATTAAGGTTGATGAATCAATTCACGATTTAAATTTTGAGAAGATAAAAGAATTAAAATTCCAACAAGATTTAAAACCTTGGGAACCAGATTCCAAAACTAATAGCTTTGAATTACCACCACCACCAAGATTCTCATCTATTCCTTTACCTTTCAAATATAATTATAAGAAAAATGCTGCTACTATAATTAGTAAAGATGGTAAATTAACAACAAGGAATAAACATATTAAACTGAATTCAATATTAATTAAATACACTGATGAAACTCCTAAAGGTCCATCTCCAGAATTGTTAAAACAACTAGAAATATTTAAAGCAGATGATGAACATTCGATTTCAGGTGATGTTATTAAGACATTAAAGATAGTGGAAAAGTTATTTGAAGTTAAACCAATTTGGATTCGTAAACACATTGAAGCAATTTTACCTATTACCTTGAAAGGATGTTTAAAGTATGCATTACCTCAAGTATCATATTCATTCAACAAAGGTCCATGGAGACAAACATATATCAAATATAATATTGATCCAAGAACCTCATTTAAATATATGACATTCCAAACTGAAGGGTTCAGAGTTTTATCATATAATAAGAAGTTACCTAAAGATTTTTTAAGTGAAGTAGATGATGATGTTTCTTCAGTTTTCAAATTTAACGGTGAAGATGTTCCAAGTACTTTAATATTCCAAATGGAGAATATAACAGACCCTGAGATTATTCAATTATTAGATAAAGTCAAGAAAAGAACGGAATGTGACTTTTATGATGGTTGGTATGATGCTGTCACAATGTACAAATTCAGAAGACTAATGAGATACAAACTAAAAACTTTGATTGAAGGTAATAAATTAGATCAAGATAAAATTGATCAAATTATAAAGAAAGATATTGAAGAAACTGAAATCAAGAACGAAAGAGCTGTAAGAGATGCATTAGATAATGAAGTTGAACCAGAAGAAGATTATGATGAATCAGATGATGATTTCGATATAAAGGAAACAGATTATGAGGAGCTTAAAAAATTCATGGAAAAGAATAATCCTAAAGCTTTAAAAGAATTATTGAAATATACTGGTATTATACAAGAGAAGGATCTAAAGTTAAATGAATTATGAAGTTTTGGCTATAAAGTTTTGGTTGAGTTCCGGCTCATCGCCCTCGGAATTTACAGTTGTGTAAAAAAAAAAAAAAATAAAAAAATTTTATAAACCACATCAAGTAGTTAAATACAAAAATTATAATAGAATCAGATTATTTAAATAAGATATATCACAATGCCAAAAGCTGAAAAGAAGAAAATAAAGAATAAGTTGAAAAGACAAGAAATATTAGATAAACTAAAACATAAGAAAAATAAAGAACGTCATGCTTTACGTGCTACAAGAGCTAAAGAAGAAAGAGCTAATCCTGAACTAAAAGAAGAAAGATTAGCTAATAATATACCTGCTACAATAGAATCTAAGAGAGTATTCGATGAAACTATTGGTCAAGAAATTGAAGGTGAAGATGATTTTAATTCATATTTCGATGGTCGTGCTCCAAAAATATTATTAACAACAAATGCAAATGCTAGAAAAGCTGCTTATGAATTTGCAGATATGTTATTAGATGTCTTTGAAAATGTTACTTTTGTTAAACGTCAAAGGGAATATTCTATGAAGGATATGGCTAAATATTGTTCAAATAGAGATTATACTGATCTAATAGTTATAAATGAAGATAAAAAGGCCGTGAATGGTATAACATTTATACATTTACCAGAAGGTCCTACATTTTATTTCTCAATAAGTTCTTTAGTTCCTGGTAAAAAGATTAAAGGTCATGGTAATGCTACAGATCATATACCAGAATTGATATTGAATAGTTTCACAACAAGATTAGGTAAAACTGTTGGTAGATTGTTCCAATCTTTATTCCCTCAAAGACCAGAATTTGAAGGTAGAAATGTTGTCACATTGCATAACCAAAGAGATTACATTTTCTTTAGAAGACATAGATATGTATTTAGAAATGAAGAAAAAGTAGGATTACAAGAATTAGGGCCACAATTTACTTTGAAACTTAGAAGAATGCAAAAGGGTATTAAAGAAGAAATTGAATGGGAACATAAAGCTGAAATGGATAAAGACAAGAGAAAGTTTCATTTATAGTCATTTTCTCACTTTTTTCTCTGGGTATTTCTTATTTGCATGATTCAAATGTATTTTGCATAGTTTAAGTGTTTGTATAAAAGTAAATACTATTGAATCAAATGTTTTAGGCATATATTTTATCTTTTATATCTTCATCTGGAGAAATTTCAGTAGAAAATATTGACAGATTTTCCGGCCAAAATGGACATTAACTGATCCAGCTCCGTTTTACAAGTAAATAAGACAATAAAAGAAGTCTCTGAAATCTATAAATTTACTCATTATAAGAGAATTCACTTGCACTTTCATATCAGAATGAAAACCACGAGATTTGAGTTTCAAAACATCTTTTAATTGTCATAAACTTTCTTAAAATTTGGAATTTTCAAAAATTCTAATTTCTAATTTTTCCAATTTTTCGTTCAACAAAAAAAGTAAACAAAAAATTCATTCATCAACAAAACAAAACAGACTAACAAAATTCACTCAAAGTCACCCATTGTGCACTCCCAGAACAATCAATAACACATTTGTTGTGCTTCTCAATAGTTGTTTACAAGAGGAAATTATCATAAACAACACAATAGAGCTTTGTACATCAAATAAACTTTTATCTAGGGTCTTTGGGGTTTTTGCCTACAAACAGCACTAAATTAAACTACATCATCAACAACTTTAATCCTATTTCACATTTTCATCTTAATATTAGTGATAACATTCTCCAATATACTTATAGATTATACAGTCATTTATAAACGCGATTGTGGTTTAATACTGAACATTGAAACAATTATATTATCAAGTTTATATTATATCAGATTTATCAATTTAAACATCATTAGAGATACCAATTTTTGTTATTAAACATTTGCATACATACTCAATTATGGATTTAAACCAAATTATTCATGCACTTGAGTTAGTACATTCTTCAAGAACAGGAAATGCTGAACGTGCTGAAGCACAATTTTTCTTAGATGGTGTCAAAACTCAAGACCAATCTCCTCTATGGGGTTATGAATTGGCTTTACCTACTCAAAATCCTGTTGTTCGTCATTTTGGTTTAGCATTATTACAAAATTCAATAAATCGTCAATGGAATATTTATGATCAAGAAAAGAAATTAGCTATCACTAAATGGATTATTGATTTAGCCAATAAAATTACACCAAACGACCCAAATTATTTAAAGGAAAAATTAGCATTTATTTGGGTTGCAGTTGCAAAACGTTGCTGGGGTTCATTCTTAGCTCTAGAGGGTGAAGAAGTTGCAAATTCAAGAGATCTTGCCGTTGGTTGGAGTTCAATGGATACTGATTTATGGAACCTATGGAATGAGAATCCACAAACTAGAGATTTAGTTTTAGTTATTTTCAGAACATTGTTTGAAGATGTTTATATCTTAGAAGATAACGTTGCATTATCAAGAACATATTTCTTAAAGAGATTATGTAGCAATGTCATTTTACCAACCTCATTAATTCAACAAATTTATAAACCTAATGCAAATTTAGAAGTCTCAAAGAGTAATACAAATGGTTGGTTTGTAATATGGCAAGAATATTTACAAGAATCAATCAGAAACGGTGATGACAAGAGTATTTTAAGACTGTTACAAACTTTTAAAACATGTTTAAGCTGGCCTGCTAGTGATTTATTAAAAGATTCTCAAATCTTGGAAAGCTTTTTACAAACTATTTTATTAGATAATATTCAAATAAAATTATTATCAGTTGAATGCTTACATACTTTATTCACAAGACCTTATTCCAAAAATTCAGATTTATTATCCATCATTGATAAAATTTTCAAACCATCAGGTATTGCATTATTAACCAAAATTTACACCTCTATTAACCTTGATCCTGAAGATATCGATGATGAAACATACGCTTTCACCAAGAAACTGACTGAAATGATTGTTTGTCTAAATGACCATTTGGTAATCATAGATCATGAAACATCTGATATTGATGGATTTCTCAAATTAGTTTTACAAACCAGTAGTAGCATGAGTTTAACAGTTAGTGCTATTTCATTACCATTCTGGTGTTATATGGTTAGAGATAATGCCAGAGCTGAAACTGTTTCATCAATTCTTCCTGATTTATTGGAATTTGCTGCATCAAGATTAATTAACTTTACAGATTTACCAAAGGAACATGTTCATCAATTATACTTACAAACAGATTTTAATTCACAAGAAGAAATATATTCATTTTTAAGTAACTACAGAAAATTAATAGATGATATTATAAGAATTATTATTTGTTTGAAAATTGAATATGGTATGGTATGGCTGAATAACCGTTTAGAAAGTTTTTTCACATCTCAATTAGGAAGAGAGGCAATTGAAGTTCAATTTTTAGATTTACATTCAGAAGCTTTTATTTTAGCCATGTCACAATTTGATATTACTGAAGCTGCATCTAGATCTATATTAAGATGGAAAGTTTGGTATACTCAAGATGGTACTCCTGATGATTATGATGATGCATTGGAACAAATCATTTCAGCAATGGATTCAATTGTATTAAAACTTTTAAGTTTAGATATCAAAAACCCAATATTATTGAGAAGATTAGCTCAAATATTTATTTATACTTGTTTGGTTATCAAAGATAGTACCGTTTTCAAAATTATTGAAAGAATTTTAACTCTATTAACTTATGAATATCCAAAAGATGCCACACCAGATGAAATCAACTATATACATGACCTTAGATCAGTATGCGGGAGAGAATTAAATAGAGCTGCATTTGTCATTCCAGAAAAGTTAATCAACATTATTCATGATTTAGATAATGTTTTTGAAAAGCTTGCTCCAAAATTACAACCATCTGAAATTACATCCTATAAATCATTCCTTTTAATTATTGCAATGAGATCAAATAGTTCAGATAAAGTTGAAAGATTTGTCAAAATTGTTGAACCTGAATTAGCTGCATGGAGTGATCCTGGTACTACTAAAGGTCTGAGTGAATTAACATGGTTTATGGAGAGATTAGGTATCGTTGAAATCCAAAGATATTTTGAAAAGAGAGGAATTAAGCCAGGTGAAAACTTATTAAATACTGCTATGGATGATGAAGGAAGAGTATTAAAGGCACAATTAAGAGATAGATGGGGTGTTTTATTTCCTATTAAGAGTACAAGAATTTTAATCCAATTTTCTATTGAAAAGTTAGCAAGAGATTCTGAAGATTTTAAACAAGCTGTTGAATTATGGAAACCAAGAGTATACCCTATTGTACCATATATTTTACAATTATTATATCAAATTCAAGCATATTTAAATCCAGAAAATTGGAAAGAATTACCAGAGATTGTCCAGTCATTTGTTAAGCAAACTACTGTTGAAAGATTTTGGTATACTGGTGTATCCACTCAAACTAGAGATTCATATTTACAAGAAACAGAAATGGCTATGAACACATTAAGAGATTTTGCTGATTCATTAGGTCATATTATTCGTCAAACAAGAGAATATGTTTATTGTACTATTGATACAATTTCTCAACTTGATGATACACTTTACTCTATGCCAGATAGTGCAAATCTATTATGGAGAGCTGCTGTTAGTGAAGATGTTGGTATTACATTACATTCTTGGAAACATATGATTAGTGTGATGTTAAGAAGTGTTATTAGATATTGTCCACCAAAGAATGTTGATTCATTTATGGTTGAATTTTTACCACCATTATTTACTAAATTAGATGCTGTATTAATGGATAAATGGGAAAAAGTTTATATATCAGATTTTAAGACTGACGAAGATGATGAAGAACTATCTGATGAAATGACACAAGAATATATTTTAAGACAAGTTACACAGTTAGTTATTAGAGTTGTTATTGATTGTATTGGTCAATATGGTCATATTTCACCATTAACAAAGACACAAGAAGCTATTCGTAATTTAGCATTTGGTGATAAGAAAATTTTAGCACCACTTTTACAATTATGTTGTCATTTAATACAATATAAAGATTCAAGAAGTTCATTTAATACAATTCTTGTTTTGAAGGCATTTTTAAATGATATTGTTTTGAAAGACGAAGAAGTTGATCAATATCTTTGTGACCATATGATGAAGGCTTTATTATATATTTTGACTGATGATTTTTACCAAGAATCTCATAAAGAAACAATCTCAGTTGTCACATCTTTATACATCAATTTAAGAAGTAGAGGTCCATATATTGCTGAAGTTTTCCAACGTTGCTTACCAAACTGTACTCCAGAAATCATCAAGACTTTTGAACAAGGTTTAGCTATGAGTAATAATCAAGTTGAGCAAAGATTAGCATTAAGAGAACTTTTACAATCTGTTAAAGGTGAAGAAAGTGATGCTAAATTGAAGAAGAAGAGACAAAAGGAATTGGAGATGCAATCAAGAAAGAAGAAGATGGAAAGTAATATAATGAATGATCCATTTACAGAAAACGGTGCATTGGGTAATTTGTTTGGTGAGGAATAATGAAGTTCATTTCGTTTAGAGACTATATATGTTTTCACTGGAATCTCACCCATATACATTTGATAACCATTGTCATATTACTATTGTCGTTGTAGCAGTAATAATTTTGTATACGAGATTAAACGAGTAAAATCCCCGGAATTTAGAATTGGGATCCCCTCGGAATTTATTTAAACGACGCGAAAAAATAAAAAAAAATAAGGTGTTAAAATTTTGGTGAAATTTTGCCAACTCAACAATTTTTTGACACTTTCGATCTTTTTGATTAATTTTATAAATTCAAGTTAAATTTGGAATTTTTTATAGATCAATTACAAGTCTATCTCAATTGAAGTAATACAATGTCTTTAGATACACTTGATTATTCTGTGCTAGTCCTTCTAGCATTAGCTGTTGCTGCTTATTTCACTAAAGGTGTCTTATGGGCTGTTGCTGATGATGGAACCAAAGTTGTTTCTACTACAAGAGATATCAATGAAACCGTCGTTGCCAACAAGAAGAACTACTTAATCTTCTTTGGTTCCCAAACTGGTACCTCTGAAGATTATGCCAACAAATTTGCTAAGGAATTGAAGGCTAAATATAAATTAAACGTTATGGTTGCAGATTTAGAAGATTATGATTACGAATCATTAAATGATCTAAGCTGTATCGTTTCTTTCTTCATCTCAACTTATGGTGAAGGTGATTTCCCAGATTCATCTGTTCCATTTGAAGAACATTTGAACTCATTATCTGAAGGTGAATTATCAAATTTGAAATATACAATGTTTGGTCTTGGTAATACCACATATGAATTCTATAACGCTGCTTCTCAAAAGGCTCACAACTTATTATCAAATGCTGGTGCAACCATTATCGGTGAATACGGTAGAGGTGATGATGGTGCTGGTACCCTTGATGAAGATTATTTAGCTTGGAAAGAAGCTACTTTAGCCATCTTAAAAGATTCTTTACATTTAGAAGAACATGATGCTGTTTTTGAACCATCATTAAAATTAGAAAGATTAGATCCAGGTGAATATGATGAAGATAAATTATTCTTAGGTGAACCAGATAAATCATACTTAGATGGTACCATTTCTGATTTATCTCTTGGTCCATTTGATCATGCTCATCCATACTTAGCTCCAATTTCAAAATCAAAAGAATTATTCAATTCTAAAGATAGATCTTGTATTCATGCTGAATTTGATTTATCAAACACTAACTTACGTTATTCCACTGGTGACCATCTTGCTGTTTGGCCATCAAATTCAAATGAAAAAGTTGAAGAATTCTTAAAGATTACTGGTTTAGATGAACAAAGAGAACAAGTTATTGAATTACACCCATTAGATTCAACTGTTACTATTCCATTCCCAACTCCAACTACTGTTGAAACTATTTTCCGTAACTATAAAGAAATTAGTGGTCCAGTCTCAAGACAATTATTATCAACCTTAAAACAATTTGCTCCAAGTGCTGAAGCTAAAGCAGAAACTGATAGATTAAGTAAAGATAAAGAAGCTTTTGCTGCTGAAATCCACGCTAAAAAATACGGTATTAGTGAAACTCTTTCAGTTTTATCAAATGGTGCTAAATGGGAAATTCCTTTAGAATTCTTAATTGAATCAATCAGTCATTTACAACCACGTTATTACTCAATTTCTTCATCTTCATTATCTGAAAAGACTTCTATCCACGTTACAGCTGTTGTTGAAGCTGATAAATTAGATGATGGTAGATTAGTTACAGGTGTTGCTACTAACTTATTACGTAACATTGAAGTTGAACAAAACAAAGAATCATCTGCATTATATCAATCTTATAACTTAAAGGGTCCAAGAGGTAAATTTAGTCCATTTAAATTACCAGTTCATGTTCGTCGTTCAACTTTCAGATTACCATCAAACCCATCAACTCCTGTTATTATGATTGGTCCAGGTACTGGTGTTGCTCCATTCAGAGGTTTCATCAGAGATCGTGTTAAACAAGTTGAAAATGGTACTAAAGACTTAGGTAAATCATTATTATTCTACGGTTGTCGTTCATCAACTGAAGATTTCTTATACAGTGAAGAATGGCCAGAATATGCTAAGACTTTAGGTCAATCATTTGAATTAATTACTGCATTCTCAAGAGAAACTTCTAAGAAGGTCTATGTTCAACATAGAATCTTAGAAAGAGGTGATGAAATTTTAAAATTAATTGATGCTGGTGCTTTCATCTATATCTGTGGTGATGCTGCTAGAATGGCTAAAGATGTTAACAATGCTTTAGTTGATATTATCTCCAAGGGTAAAGGTATGTCTGAAGAACAAGCTCATGAAATCTTAAAGAACTTCAAGACTACCAACAGATATCAAGAAGATGTCTGGTAAATTTCTTGATGGCTGTTATAAGATTTGTGAGTGCTTTATATATTCTGAGTTATTTTCCTTTCCTTTTCTAATATGATTTTATTTCATTTTTTTAATTAAACCTATATATAAAGACTTACTGGTATTAAGCACATATATAGTTGATACATATAATTATAAGTTAAGAAGAAATTGAAATCATGATCATATAGTTAATTAATAATAATAATAAGAACACATTGTTTAAGAATTATTTCTTCATGAGGTAGCTTGAACGAACAGTTTGATACTGAATACTGATACTTATAACGAATTAAACATTTTTAAATGATATTCTATATTTTATATATGCTTGAACATTTTTTATTTTTGAAAAAATACAGATTGAATTATAAGAGAAATCTAAATAAGTAATAATATAATATAGTGAAATCAAGAAATGTAAACTTTTTAATCTAATTAAAAGAACGTGTAATAAACAAAAAGATCATAATCAAAGGAATTCCTTAGTTTGAAACCTTCAACTCTAATAAAAAAAAGTAATATGATAAATAGGAATAAACTGAACATAGAAACAGACAAACAAATTATTAAATAGAAAACGAAACATGACATCAAGTGAATAAATAACAAAAGATCTTATGGTTTAACAGCTTCTTGTCTTAACTTAAAGAAGAATTGAGCCAATGAAATATCATCAGTCAAGATCAAAGGATTTGCAAATCCATTATTATCATCAGGGTTTAATCTTGATATCAAAAATCTATCTTGTGATTTACCTTCATCAGTAACAATATATCTAGGTAATGGGAATCTTGATTGAATAATTTCAACAGCATCTTTAACAGGATTTTCTAACATTGCATAAACATTTGCATAATCTTCTCTATCAAGATTTGAATCTCTCCATTGAGCAGCTGTTTCACCAATATGAATAACAATATAGAAGAATGAATCCATTAATAGAACAGTATCAGGTTTTAAAGATGTGGAATCCAATAAAACTGGAACAGGTTCTTCACTTGTTGCATTATATTCCATTAATGAAGGTTGAATCATTGTAATTGAATCATCACAATTAGCTTTATTAAAAATATCAATGTAATAAGTACTTTCATCAGGAGTATTATTAAAATTTGTTAAAATTGGTGATTTTTTAACATTATAAATGAATTGTGGTAATAAAGTGAATTTTGGTGGTAATTGGAAAGAATTTGGATCATTATTAATGAATAACCCATTCTTTTTGGACATACTTAATAAAATTGTATCCAATTCTTTTGAAATTTGATCATAATCAAGTTTTTTATTAATAATTTTATGAACAATTTCTCTTGTAGTTAAAGTAACAGCAGCTTCTTGATCAAAATAATCTTCTAATTTAAGACCTGCATTAGTTGTTGGTCTTTTAATAGTTGTAACTTTTAATCTAAATGTACCATCTATATGTCTATATCTTGTTTGGAATTGAATAAATACATCATTTGGAATAGCTCTTCTTTCATCAACTGAACCAACTGAGGTAATGTCAAAATATACAGCAAAAGAATGATTTTCTGTAATTAAAGGAACTGACCAATTATTTGTCATACCATCACCAACTTGAATATCACTAATGTTTGATGTATAACTTTGATTTGGGTTTAATTTATAACCATTACCGATAAAACCAGTAACTTTTAAACAATTTGATGATTTAACAGTTAAATTACCATTAGTATTTAATGCAAAACTAGCAAATAATTTAATAAATGTTTCTTTAAAAATATTAGTTGTAAATGAATCAACCATAATTAAGAATCCACCAGTTGAATCTGTTAATTTTTTCATTTCATAAATACCTGTTTGATCATAAGAACTTGCAAATATATTAAAGCTAAAAGTTGAAGTTGAATAATTTCTTATTGTTGAACCATTTGCAATATTACTTAAATCTTGATAAAATTTTGATGAAGGTTTTAAAAATGGATCAATACCCTTTCCAATATCACTAAAAGATCTTATTGGATCAACTTTATCTATTGAAACAGTTTGACCAGCACCATAAGTACATGGACCACCAATGAATAACATAATATGACCTGAACAATCTTTAAAAGTAGCTTCAAATAAACTTGAAACAATTTTTAATGCTTGACCTGTACATCTTTCAGATCTTTTAGCAAAATCTGAATTATTTGAAGGTGAAATATTATTAATTAATTGAGAAATTTTTTCTTTATTTGAAATACTAGTAAAGAATTTTGAAAAATTTGTATAATCTAAAGTTAAATGTTTTTGACCATTATTTTCTAAACCTAATAATTTATGAATTTGTTCAGAATTTTGATATATCTTATCACCTTTAAAGATATGGAATCTATTAATGATATCATTGAATTCAATTATTCTAACATTTGAATCAAATAGAGTAATATTGATAAAAGCATTTGGAGGTAAATAATCTAATGATTCAATAATTTTAATTTTTAAATCTTGTAAATCTTCAGATTCTAAATTCAAATCAATGATATATGAATAAAGTGTTGGTAAAAATTCATTATTATTAAAACTTTGTAGTTGATATTCTATAGATGAAGATTTTAATTCTATCAATTGATCTAAATATTGTGGTTCTTGATTTCTAAATATATTTCTAGTAAGACAGATAGGACAAGTCCAAATACTGACAGCTAGATCTAATGGACAGAAAGGGTTAATAAGACCACCACAGTTGGAACAACAGATAGGAACATTCCCAGTATGTGTATGGTTCTCATTCAAAGGTGTATACAGACAACCTAATGGAGTTATAAGATGTTCTTCTTCAGCTCTAGTAACTGGGAAAACGTTCCAGTTGAATCGAACACCGTCCTGGTCCTCAATTTGGTAGTAATCCTCGAGATCCTGTACAATGTTAGTACGCTAGAAACACATAACAAACCAAATCATAACGATTTCAACACCAAATTACTTACCATTTTGAAATTAAAATCTCTTTATCAGTTTTTTTAGTTAATAATTTCCAAAATTTGATGTTGTTTTTTTGGGAATTAAAAAAAAATAAAAAAGGAAACCAAAAAACCAAAAACCACAATTTTTAATTTTAAAGAAGAAAAAGAATCTGTTAAGAATGTCTTTAAACTTTATAATGAACAATACCTCTATGGATCCAGGTGCTATGAATGCTCAATCTGTGCAGAGTAACGTTTTTTACCTACCTTCAGGGCTTTCAACCATCCAAAGAGACCTTTTTGATATCTTGGTTGAACTTCATAAGAATTCGTTATCAAATATATTAAATGGTACTTTGAGTCCTCATGATACTGATCTGTTTAGTCTTTTACAAAGAAACGTTATGCTTATTTCAAACCATCCATATTTATTGGTGGAACATTATATGCCAAAGAGATTACTTATTATGGAATCTCATGAAAGATTAATGTTGGCTAGTGATAAATTTAAGAAATTTGATAAGTTATTAGAATTATTACAAAATTTAAATTTAAATGTTTGTATTGTTGGTCATAATGTTAAAGAATTAGATCTTGTTGAAGCATTTATTCTTGGTAGAAATTTGAAATATAAAAGATATTCTGGTGATAATGTTTATTCAAATAATAATGATAAAACTTCAAATCAATTTGATAAATTTGCTCTGAATGATAATTTAAATACCAATAATAACAATGATTCTAAAAATGATAAGAATACTACAAATAATAATAATAAAAGTTCTAAAAATTCCAAAAGTTCAAAATCTAATGGTAATGGTAATAACAGTAATAATGATTTAGATGAATACATTCCAAGAC
>JAJMKA010000099.1:0-34330 GCA_030563805.1 Ruyongia namnaoensis
TATCTTGTTTTTATTAATTGTCATATACTACTAAGAAAGTAATATATCAAAGTAGAACTGCTGCTATAGTGAAATAGATCAAAGTAATCATATTCAAAGCGCTGAATTCATCTACTCATCCACATTAATATCCAATAAGAATTAACCCTTGAATACAGTCAAACGTTTTAATAGTATAGCTATCTATTAAATCTGAATTAATGTCGACGCTGTTTTACTTCTAGAAAGTGAACATCCGAACATTAGATAGAGTCATTTAAGTTTTAATTCAACATTATCTGTTCATTTTAACCTCTAATTTAGGATTATAAGTACTATTGGTCTTGTAGTATGTAATGTTAATGATATTATGAAGATGCACACCTTAAAATACTGTCGAAAACCTAATAAATGTCATATAGTTTCAACTTTTTTTGTAGAAGAAAAGTGTCAAAATTTGGAGAATCGATGAAGTTGAAAAAAAAAACACGTATTTGATAAACTCAACTTGATTCTTATACTTTTAACAACACATCACACAACAACTAATTAAATTATACACAATGGTAAGTGACAATGCTGCTTCTCGATGAAATATAGAATAACTTGAATATTCTTGAACAGTTATACTGAAAATCTGATTGATTAATCATCTTATTTCGAAGTTGTTGATCTTTCTAGCAGTTTTTATGAGTTTACAACAGAAATACTAACACAACATCAATTCAGGCCATTCAAACCCCAAGACAACGTTTAGCTAACGAAAAGTTCTACAAGAAACATGAAAAACAAATGGGTAAAGCCAAAGTTGCTCCAAAGAAACAAGCTCCAATTTCTAAAGGTTGGATATGTAAGTATATCACTTTTCACATTTAATAATGATCAAAATACTAACAAAAGAATTGAATTTATTTTAGACATGTTATTATTCTTAGTCTGTGGTGGTGCTTTATTAGAAATCCTACGTATCTTCTTCTAAATCTTACAAATTGTTCTATACAAAGTAAGGATTATTTAAAAGAAACTGCATTACACAAAAAACTTAAACACAGAAAAATTAAAACAAAAACATATTAGAACTATATCTTTATTTCTCATAGCTGTACACTAGAAGATAGAATGAACTACTATCGTCTCATTCCTTTACAATAATCATAATAATATTTAATCAACTCAAATTTAAAGTTTACTGAATTTTTTTGTTAATTTTGAAAATATACAGATTTTTTTTATAAGATCAAAAATTTCAAAAAATTTAACTGTAGTTTTGTTAAAACCAAAAAGTAAACAAATCAATGTCAACTCTTGAACCACAAACGACAGCAAAGGCAAGACTGCATACCACAAAGGGTGTAATAGATATAGAGTTATGGGCCAAAGAAACTCCAATCACGAGTAGGGCATTTTTAACTAATGTTTTGAATCAAAAGTTCAACAATATGTCATTCAATAGAATAATACCAAAGTTCTTAATTCAAATTGATGGTTCACTTAGTAATGGTTCTGAGGATATTTCACAAGATGAATTCAACCCAAGATTAAAGTTCAATAGACGTGGTTTATTAGGTTCTGTTAATTTAGACAAGAGAAATTCAAATACAGGTAAATTCTTTATTACTCTAGATGAGACTAATAGATTAAACAACAAAAATACATTATTTGGAAAGTTGGTTAATGATTCCATATTTACTGCAATCAAAATCTCAGAGAGTGAATTGAGTTCTGATGATGGTGAAACACCTTTATATCCTGTGATAATCACTAAATCTGAAGTGCTAGTACCGTTCTTTGATGATTTAGTTAAAGAAGATAATAAAGAAATAGGTAAAAGTTTAGAAAAACTACAAAAGAAAACAAAACAAAAGAAACGTACTGTTAAAATAAATTATGATAATCAAGATGATGAAGAAGAAATAGATGAATCAGTATTAAATATAAGGATGAAAAGTGCACATGAATTGTTGGATGATAAGAAATTGGTATCGAACTTGGATGAACCTAAAAAAGAAGAAGAGAAGAAGAAGAAAATTGTTGAACAAGAACCAGAAGTGATCCAAAAGATTGAAGAAACCAAACAATCCAAAGAAGATGATAAATCTCCAGTTGAAAAGGAAAATAAAGAAGAGAATCCAGATAATGAACTAACATCGTTAGACAAAGAGAGAATGAAATATATGAAGAAGACACCTCAATTCAGGATATCAAAGAAGAGAGATAAAGAAAATCGTGAACAAGAGACTCTTAAATTGCTGAATGCCTTTAAAGGAGTTGCAAAAGATGCACAAGACTCATGGTTGTGATAATTTCTACAATCTTAATTAATATAGAATGGTTTATAGGTTACAGTAATTATTGTAGATTAATTCAACAAAAAAACTTTATTAGACGTATATTTTCATTAATTCATTAGAATAATACACAAAAACATTCAAGAAAGAACAAAATATTAACAATTGATTATGATAATTAATGTTTGACCTATCTGACGAATTTGGATTCTCTATCTTTCTTGATACTACTCTTCAAGTTAGAAATATCATCTTGTGTAGAGTTATAAGAAGCATTTGTGACTTGGTTGAAAGGATTGAGTTCTGATTTTTGGAAATCTTTAAACATCATTTCTTTAACTTGTTGTAATCTTAAACCTGGATAGTTCTTTCTATAGTCTGTAAGGTTAGCTTCTTCAAATGCTGCTAATGCTGCTTTGAATCTTCTTTCTGGATGTCTGTCAATATCTTTATCTGAAACAGCACCTGATTTGTTTGTTAAAGTCAAAGCTTCTAAAGCATCATCAATACCACTGGCACTAATACTTGAAGTGGTTGGTAAATCATTTAAGAAATCATCAATCTTACCAGCTCTCTTTGCAGCAACTTTAGCAGCACCTCTACCTTTAGATGAAGCTTTTGAAGGCATGGAATCTTCTTCTTCTTTTAACATTTTTTCTCTTTCAGCTTTTTGACGAGCAGCTTCAGCTTTCTTAGCAGCTTCTTCTTCCTTCTTTTTATTCTTTTTATTTAAACCTGAGTCTTCCCATTTGGAAGCTTCTTCAGCTTCAGCCCTTTGGTTTTCGGCATCACGTTTCTTATTAGCTTGTTCTGCCTTTCTTTGGTTACCAGCAGCTTTCTTAGAGTTACCTTCACTGTTTTTCTTAGCCATTGTTTACTATCTATTGAAGTTTAAAGATGTATTTCTTACTTAAACAATTGAATTGATTTGAAAGTTTTATTAGAAAAGGTGTCGAAATTTATCAACAAAAAAAAAAAAATATGGCGAAATTACGTAATCGGTGATTTTTCACTTTCTTCATTAGTCTTGTGCTGTTTGATGAGTAAGTGGTCTATAAGGTATATACTTTTGGATATAATCGAATAGCTATATTGGGACATTGATAAAGATTTATCTTGCGATATTATTTACAAAGAAAAAACTAAACAAATGGATAAATATTTGATCATTTTGATTGATATTTAATCTTTATAATCACCATCTTCATCATCATCATCTTGAACATTATAGTTAATATCTTCATCATCATCATCTTCGTCTTCATCATCATCTTCTTCATCGTAATCATGTTCAACCTTTTGTCTTCTACTGCTTCTTCTTAATTGTGTAGAATTGGCATTTGATGTTGATCTACGTGATCTCTTTCTTAATGATTGTGTGACAGCTGATGTTGTTGCAAGTTTACCATAATCTTTGTAAATAGTTTCACATTTACTTAGAATTGGAACCATAGATGAAAGATAATTCTTTAAATTCAATAAATTCTTTGATGTTTTAATAGTTAATTGACCATCTAAAAATTCCAAAAATTCATTCAATTCTTCAATATTTGAAGCAACTTCATACCAAGGATCAACACCTGCAAGTTTATCAAATTTCAAACTGGATTCTATCTTATATGAATTTTCTAACATTGTTGTAACATCTTGAACGTATAAAACAAATCTTGATGGTTGTTCATGTACCAATAGTTCATGAACTGATTCATCATTTCCCATTGATGCAATCATTTCATCTAATGTACCAAAGCCACCAAATTTACTATTAGCTGTTCTGCAAAGAAAGAATCTACCATTTAGACCTCCATCACCTGCATAAAAATCTAATAATCTTAAATTCATATGATGATTTAATGGATTAGTTGTTAAATCTGTATTTTCATTAATTTCTTTAGCAGTATCATCTGTTGATGTTGGAGTTGGTGATGATTTTTTATTATTCACAGCAGCTAACTGTTTCTCTCTAAGTGTGATACTTAAAGTATCAATTGATTTCTTACCATCTTTGATAAATCTTGAAATATAATAAGTTTCTTTCTCACCTGATGATTCTTGTTTATTCAATTGTTCTAATAATTGTGCTCTAACGACTTCTGAATGAGTAAAAGACCATTGACATACACATCTTAAAAGAATTAATCTATCAATTGGTTTCATTGATTTAAATCCTTCATTTTCAAATTCTTCAGAATCCATTGGTGTATGATAACTAGGTTTTGAAATACCAAATTCATATTGTGAAGCTTCTAAAATTTCTGGATTGTTTAAATCAACGATATATGAATTCAAATATTCTAAATCTAATAATTGTTCATTTTTAAAAGTCTTTGATTCTTCTTTAGCAAATATTTCTGAATTATCTTTCCATTCATTTGGTAAACCAAATTCTAAAACTCTTGATTTCAATTCTTCTAAAGCTCTTGTTAAACCACCTCTTCCAATTTCTCTCTTTCTATTTAAAAGTAATGTTAGAACCCTTAATAAGAACAGTTCTATTATTACTGCATTATCATCAACAAGTTCACCAACTTTTGAACTTTCTTCATCATCAACCTTGACTTGTTGAACATTGGTTAATTCATCATATGTTTTGTAGAAATCTGAATCTGTATTTAATTCCAAACCTTCAATAAAATCTTGTGGTCCTAAATTATGGAAATCATTAAATAATGATCTAAATTTATTGAAAAATTCAAGTATAAATAAAATATCACCAGCATATGGACATGGTTTAACAGGATAACCAAGTGCTAATTTATTGATAGATTTAGTACTATCAACAAAATTATAGACTAAATCAGGTTCATATAATCTATATGTAGCACCAACTATGGAACCAGGTACATCTCTTTTAACTTTTTGTAGATTTCTCATATTTGCATTATTTCTCTTTTTGTTTGATTCAAATGTTTTATTAACTTGTTTTGATAAAATAGATAAAGGATTATTTTCTTTAGCTGTACTTCTTCCCTTTGCTTTTAATGTATTTTTATCTTCAATTATAATTTTTGGTTCAGTTTTAGTTTCTGAAATTATTTCAATATCATCATCAACATCAATAACATCAGCATCTTCTTTTTCTTTTTGGGTTTCACTTTCAATTATTTCTGTATCTATGTTTGTAAGATCTAATTGCTTTTCTTTATCATTAGATTCTGTTGTTTCTTTTTCTAAATTTTCATAATCATTATGGATAAAATCATTTTCATTAAATTGATCTGTGGTTTTAGTTTGTAGTTTTTCAGTTATTGGACTTTCAATTGGTGATTTAGTAGATTTTGAATCATCAATATCATCATTAGTGGCTAATGTTTTAACTTCTTTATTTTTACCATTCTCCAATTCAACAACTAATCTTAGACCTTTATTACTCTTGGAAAATGTAGGTTGATGTGATCTTGAAGGTTTTGTAACTAATCCACTTTTCTTCTTTCTACCACCTCTTGAACCAGGACCTGCAACAGGTCTATTATCTACTCTAAATTTGGATACAATGCTTTCATTTAAATTTGCAGTTGATGAATTTTCTGATGATTTTGGAGGTGAATTATTATATCTTCTAGGTCTTCCTAATCTTCTTGAACCATTTGTTGAAGCTGGATTAACAACTACTATATGAACATCTGAATCTGTGTCTTTTATGATTCTTTGTTGAGGTTGAGGGTGTGAAGTTAATTCAGAATGATCAGATATTGTTCCATGAGGTAATAATTCATGATGTGAATGTAAAGCATGAAGATCATGAAGTGGGTTTTTATTAACACCATTTTCATTTTCAGCAACAGCAGCAGCTGCAGTAGCCTCTGTTAATGCCAATGTTGATTGAATAAAATTTAAATCGTGTTGATGATTTGATTCTTCATCATCTTGAATCTGATTGAAATTTATAATACTTGATAAATTGTTATTAGTATTACTGTGACTATCATTATTATCTGGATGATCTTCATTAACTATATCATTATTAACATTGCTATTTGAACTACCATCATCATTGACATTGCTATTATTATTATGATGGTCTGTAGTAGTAGAATCTAGGTTGAAATTTATTAAACTGCTTTCATTCTGGTAGACTGTATTCATGGCGTACTTGGTGAACAGACCATGTTGAGGGTCCATAGTTGGATCTATATTAGGATCTATATTGGAATCCATTGTGATGATAATGAAGAAAACGTTTAGTGTTTATTTGTTTATGTGAAGTAATATTTAATTTTTTTAAGACGTGTTTTTTCAATTCTTCACTATGAAAAGAAGTATGAAAAGTAGAAATTGGTGTTGAACAAGTTGAAAAAGTAGTAGAATACGCGTCTTTTATTGAATTAAATGGTGTTAAATAGTCTACAGTATCATCTGGTGAAGTTATAATACATAAAAGTGTTAAATTAGAACTGACTTGTGATATTTGACCTTAGAGCACGCAGAAACAGTTGATATATAAAGGGTAACATATAAAAATATACAAAAGATATAAAACCAGGAACAAAAATAATGCTAATTAATTAATAATAATAAATGACGGAATAGAAGTAAAGAGAAATAATTCTTTATGCTAAATGAGGAGGCAATAAGAAATTTGGGATTGAATTCTTGATATAGAAAATATGTTGACAGTTATTACAAACCATTTCACCTTCTGTAATGTTTGTTTCTAATAATAAGTTGTGTAAATCTCTTAATAAAGGTAATGAATCTTCATCATTTAAATCTATGTTTTCAGGTTTAGCAGCTGGTAAAGAAGTGTTACCTAAATCAGCAGCAACTTTTAATACAGCATCCCATTCAACTCTATCTAAAATATTTGCTAGAAATTCTGGGTTGAACTCTTGTTCTTCTTGTACAAGTTCACACTTTTGATATTTTAATGGGAAAGCTTCTGTAGAGGAGTCACAGGTCTTGACTGTACATTTGACAAAGTTTGTAGTTAGGAATTTCATCTTTAATTTTAATTTGATCTAATATTTTAATCAATATTTAAATCCATCTCTTTAAAATAAAAATTTTCAGAAAAAAATTTGGGAAAAAATTATCACGTGATTTTTTTTTTATTTGAACAAAATTTAATTTACTTTAATTTATTTATTTATCTTTTATTTTAGTTTTAATTTTGTGAAGAAGTTTTATAGATGTTTAGTGGCGTGGTGTTTAGAAATAACTGCAGAACCGTTATACAGAGTGTCCCCAAACGCTGCAAGTCTGGGAAACCGTTTCCTTTCACTCCCTCATGTATTGTGGACATAACTTCAAATAACAATGGACAAAGAAGAAGAGAGGAAGAGACTTTCCTAGATCAAGATTTTATAATTAATAACTCTCCTAAAGACATATCCTCTGGTGATACTTTTATCAAACATTTCCAAGGTATAATGAATATAGTGGACGATATACCTCTTTCACCTCAAAGTTTGAATAAATTGGGTAATCAAAGAACAAGAAACATAAAATTAGAAACATGTAAAGAAACATTCATAAAACAAATCTTATCAGCAATTTTAATAACTAATAGACTTTCAAAATTATTTAATAGTTCTGAAAAAGATCTGAATATAAATACAAAGTTCAAATTCTTTGAAGAAGCTGAAGTTCGTGATTTGTTAGAATCTGTTTTAAGTTTAATCCCAGAAGAAATTTCAAAAGATATATCTACTCCAGAACAAATATGGGAAAATATCCCAACTGATATTTTATCAACAGTCATATATAAATCAGATCATTTTAATTTAACTCTATTGAAAGAAGTTACACCAGAAAGAAGTTATTATAAAGAAACAAATAATTCAGATTCAACCTCAACATCATTTGAACCAATTTTAAATATTTTAAAAGAATTTAGTTCAGATAAAGACTATAATCAAGATCTTTTTATTAAATTATCATTAGCATTAAATAATCATGAATTATCACCAGAAACTTTTGAAAATTTCTTACAATTCATAAGAGCATACCCAGATAATATAAATTTCACAATTTTAAAAAGATTAATAATAGCAAATACATTTTATTTTGAGAATATAAATTCAGAATTAATGTTCAATCTTTTAATTGATGTTCTAATTTCTGAAAACAATTATCATTTATTTACAAGATTAATGGTATATATCAAATTACAAGTGAATGGTAAACTATATAATCAAAATGTTTTAAATTCAATTGCTGATAACCCTGTTAACAAGATTAAAACTGTCAGTTTATCAACATATTTACATGCTTTAAAAGGTGCTTCTGAACTAAATGGTCACAATGGTTATTTGAAACGTATCATCAATATTATTTTATTTAGATCAAGAAGAACTGTTGATAATAAATCATATAGAATTGATTTATCACAAAGAGTTAATAGAGATTTCCTCAAGTTAAATCCACCATTAGACAAACATATTATCACTTCAATAATAGATATATTGGCATACTCAAATTCATCAGAAGACTTCTACAAATTACGTCGTCCTTTAGTTATGTATTTATATTCTAAAGTTGAATATGAATTTGATTTATCATTAAATGAAAATAAAGATTTATATGATTATTTTTATAAATTAGCAGAAGATAAAAAGGAAGGTTCAATGAAATTTACATTGCGCTCAATCATGGACAAAAAAGATCAAAGGTCCAAGTTCCCAATACCACTAAACACATAGAATACTGTATATATTAATGAATGAAATGATTAATGAAATTACATTTAAAATTAATTGTGAAATTATATAAGATTTTAGTAAGAAATTAACTCCGAAATCCAAAATTAAATAAAAATTCTCTTCTTTCAACAAAACAAATCTTTAAAGAACAACAACACTGAACACAATGGTTTATAAATTAGAATTGAAAGCTGAAATCGAAGGTCTAACTGATCTAAGACCTACTGATACTGAAGAAACCCCTTTTGAATACACTTTTGAAATCGAATGTACTTCATGTCGTGAAAAACATGAAAAGGAAATCACAATTAACAGATTTGAACAACATGAAATATCTGGTAGTAGAGGTGAAGCTAACTTTGTATTCAAATGTAAGAGTTGTAAGAGAGAATCAACTGCATCAATAACAAGATCAAAGAATGATTATACCATAGAAGATAGTGGTAAGAAAGTAACAATATTAGAAATTGAAGCTCGTGGTATTGAATTCGTTACATTTATTCCAAATGGTTCATTTGAAGCAAAAGGTGCTGAAAGTACAACAAAATTCACTGATATTGAATTAGCTGATGGTGAATTCTATGATTATGATGATAATGCAGGTGGTGAAGTTTCAATAACGGAAATTGAATGGGAAATTGTACGTGGTTAGATAAAAATCAAACTACAAATTAATATTACTTTCAAATAAATAGATTGTTCATTACAAATATGTCATATAAAATACATTACAGTGTAGTTAATGTTTATAAAATATGCAAAACTAATATTGATATAAAAAAAAGTAAATCCAAATAAATTAAAAACCCAAAGAATAAAATGTATCTATAAAAATATAAAAAAGTTGATGACGATGATGATGTTGCTTTTAAATGGTCCTTATATCTCTTAAATCATTCCTAAAACTATGATTCCAATAGCTAATAACCCCTTTTTAGATTTAACTAATTCATTAGCACCACCAGTATAAGATGAAAGAGTAGCAACTGTACTTGAAGCTTCTGTTCCTGTTGTAGTTTGTTCACTTAGAGTAGTAGAAATAACTGATTCTGATGATGAACCAGAGGATGATTCAATAGTATTAGTAACTGGAATAACAGATGTAGAAGTTGTAACTGGGGTATCACTTGAATAGATTGTAGTTTCACTTGTTGATAATGAAGTTGTAATTTGTTTGGTAATGATTGATGTGGATGTGATGGTAGAATCTGGTTCAGTACTTGAGGAAACAATGGATGATGAATATGATGTTGTTGTAATAACTGAAGTTTCTGAAGAGGATGTAGTAACATCGATAGGAGCTGTTGTTGAAGTTGATGATAAAGTTTGTGTACTGGTAACAGTATTAGTTGAAGTTCCTGTTGTTAATGTAGTTTCTGTAGAAGAAGAATTAGTTGATTCGGTTGGTTGTTGTGCTTGAACTGAAGTGGTAGAGCTTGATGTTGATGATGTAGATCCTGTTAATGGACAATATGTGGTATATTCAGTAACAATACCAGAAGAAGTTTCGGTAATAACAGTATAACCAGTAGTAACAGATGAACTTGAGCATGCATTATCAGAACATGATGTAACAATAATAACAGTTGATGAAGGTGTAACAGAAGATGATGTTGTTGTGACATTTGGTGCATTAGTTGTGAAAGTAGATGATGATATGGTTGATGTAGAAACAGTGGAAGGAGTTGAAGTAGTTGAGGTAGTTGAAGTAGTTGAAGTAGTTGAGGTAGTTGCGGTAGTTGAGGTAGTTGAACTAACTGTTAATGGACAGTAAGTAGTATATTCAGTAATAATACCTTCACTTGTAGTTGTAACAATAGTGACACCAGTAGTTACAGAAGAGGTTGAACATTCATTTTCAGAACATGAGGTAATAGTAATAATTGTTGAACTTTGAGTATAAGATGAAACTGATAAAGTTGAAATAGTATCAACTTCTTCTGTGGTTATAGGAGTAGATGTTTCAGTAGTAGAGGTGACTTCAGTAACAATTGATGAACTAGTACTTGTTTCAGTACTTGTAGTGTCAATGACATTTGTTGTAGTGATATCAGTTGATGATGATGATGATGAAGTTGTTGTAACACCAGGAGCTAAAGTTGTAACTGATGAGGATGATTGTTCAGTTGAAGTTAGAGGACAATATGTGGTATATTCAGTAACTATACCTTCACTTGTAGTTGTTATGATAGTAACACCTGTAGTGACAGATGATGTTGAACAAGCATTATTAGAACATGAAGTAACTTCAATTAAAGTTGTTGATTGTACTGGAACAGAAGAACTTGAAGTAGTTGTAGTAACATTTGGAGATAATGAAGTAGTTGAAGAAGTTGTTGATTCTGTAGTTACTTCAGTAGCAGTCAATGGACAATATGTAGTATACTCAGTAACAACACCTTGTTTGGTAGTAGTGATAATAGTGACACCAGTTGTAATTGGAGAAGTTGAACATAAATCTTCAGAACATGATGTAACTGTTATGATAGTAGATGATTGTAATTTTGAGGTTGTTGAAGTTGAGATAGTAGATTTAGTAGTTGAATCACTACTAGTTGAATCACTACTAGTTGTGACATCTGGTGCCAATGATGAAGTTGATTCTTTGGTTGAAGTAGTTGAAGTAGTTGATGCAGATGATCCTTTGGTTGAAGTAGTTGATGAAGAAGATGATTCTGTTGAAGTTAATGGACAATAAGTAGTATATTCAGTGACAACACCTTCATTAGTAGTGGTAACAACTGTGACACCAGTAGTTACTGATGAAGTTGAACATTCATTTTCTGAACAAGAAGTGACTGTAACGATAGTACTTGATGGTTTTGATTCAGTGCTAGTGGTAACATCAGGAGCTAATGAAGTAGTAGATGATGATGATGAGGTAGTGGTTGATTCAGTAGAAGAAGTAGAACTTAATGGACAGTATGTAGTGTATTCAGTAACAACACCATAAGATGTACTTGTAACAACAGTAACACCAGTAGTAACTGTAGATGATGAACATGCATCATTAGAACAAGAAGTAACAGTGATAATAGTTGTACGAATTTCTGAAGTAGAAGAAGTTGTACTGGTTACTGTAAATGAACTAGTAGTCACATCACCAGCAAGAGAGGTTGTACTTGATTTTGGTGATGAAGTACTATATGAAGTAACTGTTGCATATCTGATAGATGTGATTGTAGATTGAGTTGATTCAATGTAATCTTCAGATGAATAAACTGATGATGAAACTTCTGTAGTTAATGGACAATAAGTAGTATATTCAGTAACAACACCATATGAAGTGGTTGAGATGACAGTGACACCAGTAGTAACAGTTGATGATGAACATGCATTTTCTGAACAAGAAGTAATAGTTAAAACTGTTGTTGAAGGAACTATTGAAGTTGAAAAGTATAATGAAGTTTCAGTAGTAACATCACCAGCTAAAGTTGTAGTTGGACCAACAGAACTAGAACTTGATAATGAACTTGATTGTGTAGATTCAGTAGTAGTTAATGGACACCATGTTGTAATAATTGTTTCAACATTATCAATTGATGAAGTGGTGTAAGATATTAGAGCTGGAGAAGTAGTAAAAGAACAAGCATCACTCAAACATGAAGTTATTGTAACTATTGTTGTACCATATGTTAAATCTTGAGTAGTTGATGACGAATAAATAAAGACATTATCACTAGATGATGAACTATTAAAGTATTGAGCATTTGTTACATTGAATAACAATGTTGATATGAATGTGATATATGAAATTAAAGAATGTTTTGAAGCCATTTTGGACTGATGATTATGGATAAATGAATAGTTATTAAAATTAAACCAATAATTTCTTGGTGGATATTTCTGAACTTATATAGACTTCATTGAGCTGGTTCTTTCAAGCTATTGACAAGTATCATTTTTAGCATTAAACCAATATCAAACAAGACTGAATCAATTATGAAAATATTGAATAAAATAAAGTAAATAGTAGGAAGTTTAGAAATGGTTTCAAGATTCGGTATGGACCACACCATAGTAAACAACCATTCCTGTAACTTTGAAACTGTTCTTGAGGGAGAAACTGTATTTTGGTAGATGCAAGATGACAACATACTGGTTCAGAGGCTCTAAGTAGTAGCAGTATACGATGATTAGAGCATACTTCATTCCATTTGTTTTGAAATTTAGAATTGTTCATTATTGTTGTCTCAAAAGTCATCGATTTTTCAGGTACCAACCAAAGCGTTACACAATGAGAATGAGAAGAGTGAGAGGGATGGGAAGTTTCATAGTAAGAAGTAGTACCAATGTGAGTCTAGCCCTTGATGCAATAGTAGTTGAAGCATCATTTGAACACTGAAGTAAGTAGTATCATCTGTATTAAGCGTTATAGATCTAGTATGGCTTTTCTTTTTGTGAATTTCGACTGAAGAAAACGTTAAAAATTATAGGTTAAAAGTAGGAAATTTGAGATGAAAATTACATAGAGAGATAGCTAAGATTCTGAACTATTATGTATACCTCTTAAACCTTCTAAAACACATAGTTATACTACCTAAACCCACGTATAATTACACTTTGAGAGCTGCGGGTAACGAAAAGGGGGCGGTCGCATTTCCAAATTTGGACTTTTCTTTATTAATTTCTCCAACAAAACTAATTGAGATAACTTTGAATTTTTAAAAGATTTCAATAGATTCAAATAGATATAGAAGGAATAAGATTTAGGTATTTAAACATCTACAGTCTCTGTTTGAAGTCAAGTCTCTCACTTTTTCACATCTGATTTCCTCATTATTTTTTTCTGTTCAAAAAGTTTTCGTTTTTTTGGTTTTGACATCTGTTGCTTTAAAGCGTGCCTTTATTATAAATTATATGTGTTTATCCCATTTACTATAGATTGAACAATGACTAGTACACTGGCAAATGATCAACATAATCTATTCATCAATAGAGATATGAATATTCATAATGTTAATCAGGATGAGTCCAATAACAATAATGGTTCTTCTAATTCAAATTTTGTGGACTTGAATGAATCAAATAATGACATTTCTAATACCAATAATAACAACAACAATAATAACAATAAATTACAACCTCCAACTCTTTCAAAATTACGTTCAAGATCTATGTCCATTGGTAAATTATTCAATTTTGGTTCAAAGAGTCCTGATGCAAATACATCTAGTAATAATCAATCTGATTATTTCACTCACCCTAGTTCAACTTCATCTCAATCAAATGTTAATAATTCAAGCAATAGCAGTAATCATAAATCTAGCAATAGTAATAGCAACAATAATAACAACAATTATGTTTCAAATTCAAATAGATCAACATCTGCTTCAAATTTAAATATTTCACGTACAACAACACCCCCAAATACAATGAATGCCCCTGCTCCTCCACCTGAAGTTGTTGTTCATCATTATAATGCACCAAATGTTGAAATAATATCTGATCCTGTAATTCAAGAACAAGAAAAGAAATTGACTACAAAGTTTAAGAGTTTGTTTAAAAGATCAAATTCAAATTCTCCAATTTTAACCTCATCAAATTTAACTAAATCAAATCAATACTTAAATAAAGATGATCTAAATCAAGATGATTTCTCTCTTGAAAATTATCCTGAAAAGACTCATGATAATTATAATCCTCATAATAATGATTTAAATCAACCAAAAGAATTTTTAGATCCAAATGCTTCATATGATTTTACATCTTCAACACCTACATCAAATAAAAATCAAAAAATTTCAATGATGAAAAGATTACGTTCACCATCATCACCAAATCCTCCAAATCCAAATACTTTGAATCAACAGCATAGCAATAACACCAATTTTGTTTCATCACAACCTTATTTTGCTCATCAAGGTTTACCACCTCATATCTCTAATAGTCAAGATCATTTAAATAATAATAACTTTATAAATTCATCTTCTTTTGAACCTGGTCATGGTCCTCTACCTTTTGCATTAAAACATACACATCTTATGGCTTCAAATACATCATTGAATGAAATTACTGAAGAAGTTGAAAATAATAATACCAATAAAGAAAATAATTTTAAGAGTAAGAATCCATTCTTAAACGCTGTTAATGAATCAAGTTCTAACAACAACAATGATGAAGCTAAAAACTTTATAGTGGATTCTTCAGATGGTAATCAAACCTTTTCATCTTCATCATCAAATCCAAATAATAAACCTGCTTTAAGAAGAGTAGCATCTGCTCCATTAGGTTTAAACAGTAAAGAAACAAATAATAAGAATAATGATGATCATAGTCATGGTTCTGATTCAAATAAAAAACTGTCAAATATATCTGAAACTACAAAGACAAGACCAAGAAAGAAATCATTTTTATCATCAAATTCAATAAAGATTGCAGATTTACAAGTTGGTCCAGAATCTTTTGAAAAAATTAGATTGTTGGGTAAAGGTGATGTTGGTAAAGTTTATTTAGTTCGTGAAAAGAAGACAAATAGATTATATGCTATGAAAGTTTTAAGTAAAAAAGAAATGATTCAAAGAAATAAAATAAAGAGAGCATTAGCAGAACAAGAAATTTTAGCAACATCAAATCATCCATTTATTGTTACATTATATCATTCATTTCAATCTGAAGATTATCTTTATCTATGTATGGAATATTGTATGGGTGGTGAATTCTTTAGAGCTTTACAAACAAGAAAATCAAAATGTATATCTGAATCAGATGCAAGATTTTATGCTTCTGAAGTTACTGCTGCATTAGAATATTTACATATGATGGGATTTATTTATAGAGATTTAAAACCTGAAAATATTTTATTACATCAATCTGGTCATATTATGTTATCAGATTTTGATTTATCAAAACAAACTGAATCAATTAAAAATCCTTCAATGATTATGAATAATAGTAATCATAAATTAACTTTAGATACAAAAGTTTGTATTGATGGGTTTAGAACAAATTCATTTGTTGGTACTGAAGAATATATTGCACCTGAAGTTATTAGAGGTAAAGGTCATACAGTTGCTGTTGATTGGTGGACTTTAGGTATTTTAATTTTTGAAATGTTATTTGGTACAACTCCATTTAAAGGAGCAAATAGAAATCAAACATTTTCAAATATTTTAAAAATGGAAGTTTCATTCCCAGATTCTCAATCAATTTCATCAAATTGTAAAAGTTTAATTAAAAAATTATTAATTAAAGATGAAAATAAAAGATTAGGTTCAAAATTAGGTGCATCAGATATTAAAAATCATCCATTTTTCAAAAATGTTCAATGGGCTTTATTAAGAAATCAAAGTCCTCCAATGATTCCAGTTTTATCAAAAGATGGTGCAGATTTTCAAAAGAATAAAAAGAAGAATAAAGAGAGTAGTATTGATATATCAAATGAAAAAATCATGGATGAGAATGATCATACTGATGAAAATGATCCATTTGAAGATTTTAATTCAATGACTTTGATTCATGATGGTACAAATGCTGATGATCCTTTAACATATGGTACAAATAATTCATATGGTTCAATTTCTTATACTATTACATCAAGATCAAGATCTAATAGTAAAGGTTTATTTAAAACAAAATTTTAAGACATGAATAACGACAATTAAAAAGAAAAAAAATTACACATTAACTCAATGGAGTTTATTATTTAATATACCATCAAAAATTATTTGGTTTTATATATACAGGTATATATGTTTTTTTTATGATATATTTTATGCACACATTACATTTTACGTTTTTAATCTTACAAATGTAGTAAATATCTATAAGTATTGTCATTAAATTTCATTATGATGAATATTCTAAACATTTTTTAAATTTTGTAATTATATCCATTGAATTATTAAATTTTTGATTAATTTCATCTTGTTTTTGTAATTCTAATGAAATTTTTTGAGCTGATTTTAAAATTTCATCATTAATATTTGCTAATTTTGCAACATTTAAACCATAAGAATTTTTATTCATTCCTTTAACTAAAGTATATAAAAAAGTAATTGAATTTGGTAAATCATCATTTTCATTTTCATCTTCAATATAACCCATATGACAATTTTCAATATTTGAATAAGAATTTTCTAATTTACAAATTGAATTATAATGAGTTATAAATAAAATTAAAGAATTGTAATTTTCTTTTAAAAAATATTCTAAAATTGATGAAGCAATTGAAATACCATCAATTGTATTTGTACCTCTACCAACTTCATCTAAAATAATTAAAGAATTTTTAAATTTATTCTCTTTTGATTCTAAATTTTTAATAATATTTAAAACTTGTGACATTTCAACAAAGAATGTTGATTCACCTTTTAATAAATTATCATTTGAACCCATTCTAATATGAATTGAATTAAAAATTGAAATTTCTGCATAATCAGCAGGAATATAACAACCAATTTGGGCCATTATTGAAATTAAAGCAATTTGTCTAACATAAGAACTTTTACCACCCATATTTGGACCTGTTAAAATCATACAAGATTTATTATTTGATGAAAGATTAATATCATTTGGAATATAATTTAATTTTGATAAATGATTAATTATTGGATTTTTACCATTTTTAACATTAATTAAATTTTCATTTGAATTTAATAAAATTGGTTTTATATAATCAGGATTTGAAGAAATAAATGATAAAGATAATAAACAATCAAAAATTGCAATATTTGAAATTATTTGATTAAATTTTGAATAATTTTTATCAATTTCTGTTAAAAAATTTTGATATAATTCATTATTAATAATTTTAATATCATTATTTAATTTTTTTAAAATTAAATATAATTCATTAATTTTTAAAGTTCTAAATCTTGTTAAAGTTTTTGTTGAATTAATTTTAATATAATTTTTAAAATTTAAATTAATTATTGATAAATTTGAATTTTTAACTTCAATTAAATAAGGTTCATTATTTTTTGTAACAAAATTCATTTCAGGTCTTTTTAAAATTTTTTTAATATTTATTAATTCAATGTTTAACTGTTCTTTAATTTTTTCAATTTTATTTAATTTTTCAATTAATTTTAATTTTAAATCACTTTCAAATAAATAATTTAAATTAAAAAATTTTAAAATATGATTAATTTCATCTTTTTCATCAATTGCAAATTCTGAATGAATCATTAATAAATAATTATTTAAATTTAAATCAATTAAATTTTTAATAATTAAATTAAAAATAATTTTTAAATAATTTGAATTTAAAAAATTATTTAAAATTTCAAATTTACCAAATTTAATAATTAATAAATTTAATTCATTAATTTTAAATAAAAATTGATATAAATCTTTTCTTTTACAATTTTTATAATGAATATTATTTAAAATTTTTAATAAATCTAAATTAATTTTTGAAATTTTATTTGAAAAACTTGATAAAAAATGATTAAAATTTTGTTTTAATTCTTGAATTGAATTTAATCTATTATTAATTAAATCTTTATTAATTAAAGGTTTTAAAATCCAATTTTTTAATAATCTATAACCAAATTTTGTTCTTGTATGATCTAATAACCAAATTAATGAACCAAATTCTTGATTTGTTGTATTATTTAATAAAATTTCTAAATTTATTAAAGTATTACTATTTAAAATCATAAAATTATTAATTTGATTAAATGATTTATAATTTTCTAAAATTTTAAAAATTGATGAAAGATTATTAAATTGATTTAAATAATTAATTAATAAATTTAAACAATTTTTATAATTATTGTTTAAATTTTTTTTTATGAATTTTGATAATTCATCATCATCATTAAAGAAATTTTCAACTAAATCATCAATATGATCATACTTAATTAATCTTGGTAATTCCTTTTTTTCTTTATTAAAATTTGATAAACAATTTTGAGTTTCAATTGATAAATTAAAGTATAAAAATTCAATTGGTTGTAAATGATATAATCTTGTTTCTAATTCATTTTTTAAATAATTATCATCAATAAATTCATCATAAATAATTTCACCAGTTAATGGTTGAATTGAAATAATATTAAATTTTGTTTCAATATTATTTAATTTTTCTTCAAATATTGAAATTATTGAATAAATTTTTTTTGAATCATTATCTAAATAAGTTGATCTTGTAAAAACATTTGAAATTTTTCTTTTAAATAAAATATTTGATTGATCTTCTTCTAATTGATTAACAATACCAATTTTAAGACCAGAATCTAATAATCTTTGAATATGAATATGCAATCTATCAAATGGGAAAGAACAATAAGTAAAATTTTTAAAATCACTATTATCATCAAATGATAATTTACCTGGAACTAATTTCATATTTAAAATTTTTGAAACAATTATTGCATCTTGACAATAAAATGAATATTTATAACCAATTTGAATTGCTAAAATTTTATCTAAATTATTTAATTTTAAATCTTTAATTTGTTCTTCTAATGGAGTTAATTTTGATAATTTTGATTTCTTCTTTGTTGTTGTTGCTTTAATTGTTGAAGTGGAAGTGGAAGTAGTAGTGGAAGAAGTAGTAGATGAAGTTGAAGTGGAAGTAGGTCTTTGTCTCTTTTTAGGAGATGAAGTTGGAGTTTGTAGTTTTGTGTTGTTAAAAGAGGATAGATCAATCAATTTCTCAGATTTATCTTTATTTATATCATCATCTGTATCATCTAGTATATCTCTATTTACATCTTCTATAACTTGATCTTGTACATCTTTATCTTCTATAACTATATCATTGGCGTCATCATCAGAGAAAGTTAAATCAATTATATCAGCTATAGAATCAAGATCTGAAGCGGTTGAAGTAACTATGCTCTCTTTATTAGTACTCTTTTGTTTAAAATATCCACTAATACTTGGTTGAAGCATTTAAACATTCTTTTGCCATCAATTATAAATTATAAATGAAAGTAAATAAAAAAGACACGAAAATTTATAAAAATTATAGAAAAAGTCACGTGATTTTTTAACATAAATTATTATAGAGTTATATTAGTTAGTTATTAAATTATATATTAGATGATGTTAATGATGAGAAGGTCTTCTTGTTAATGGAACATGTTGAGTTATCTGTTCTATATTATCAGGTTTTAAATCTTTTAAATCTATAGTTATATCAGCATTTGGATCACGATCTTTATCAAATAACAAATGAAATAATTTAATGTCAAAAGAATGAGATAGTTGTTTGGGAATATAAGTCTCTAATTTAACATTTGAATGATCTATTGCAAAAGTACCTTCTATTTCATTATGAATATCTGTTGATTCTATAGTGATGTATTCATTATCAAGAGTGATGATATTAATATTTACCATTGTGTGTCCAGATAAGTGATTTAATAGTGAGAGGTATATGTGTAACGATAATCAATTTATGAGTGTTTGCTGTTGGCTATTTGCTATTTGTATGTACTTTGTAGTTGTTATTATAGTTAAACAGTAGAAATAGAAGAAATAAAATGATGTGTCAAAATAAATTACTATAAAATTTAATTAGAGAGCCGAAAATAGCATTAAATTGATTGATGATAACACTATAGTACTACCAACTAACAGTTACTGACTACTGACTACTACTACTAACTAATTATAAGTAACACAACACTAACCGCCAATACACACCGCTACATAGCTACCTACTACCTACTATACATAACTACCTACTACTACTATACATAACTACTACATAACTACAACAAACAACTCTTAACAAAAATGTCACGTGAAGATTAAAATTAATTAAAAAAATGACGTCAAAAACGTTTTCAAAAATTATCACCAAAAAATAATTCTCTAAAATCCTTTTAATAGAAACAAAGAAATCTCAAGAAAATCTGAAATTATTTAATTATATTAAAGGTTAAATTATTACGTTCTATCATTCTATCTTCTATCTTCTTCTTGTATCTGAAATTCTGTTAAAATATCATTAAGTACTATCAATCCACAGCCAGCCAAAAAACATCAAGACACCTTCCTCATTAGCGACACACTTTTCACAAAAATAATTAAAGTGGCCAAAATTTCCACATTTTGAAATTCCATCATTAATACCAACTACCTAATATCTATACATCTTGAATAAAGTAAGAGATGTTTGCTTCAAATGCTCAGTCTCATGCTTCATTAGCTAGAAACCCTCATCTAATACCTCCTTTAAAAAATTTACCTAGAAATAATTCATTTGTGGCTTCCATTAATGGTATAACTACTGAACATCATCCAAATCTTCATAGAGCTGATAGTTTTGCATTTAATAATATAACTCCAATAAATGAATCAAATCATTCATTCTCTCATTCAAGATCTTTATCAAATAATGATTCTGTTTTCGAATCTGATAATGAAGATGAAATTAAACAAAATAATGAAGAAATTTTAATTGATTTATTAAATGAAATTGAAAATCAAGAATTTGATCCATTAAATGAAGAACCTGAAAATGAATATGTTTATGGTGGTTATCATCCTGTTGAAATTAATGATAAAATTGGTTCAAATAAACAATATACTTTATTAAGAAAATTAGGTTGGGGTCAATTTTCAACTGTTTGGTTAGGTTATAATTCAAAAAATGATTTACATTATGCTATAAAAATTATTAAATCTGATAATTTATATACTGAAGCTGCAAAAGATGAAATTAAAATTTTAGATTTAATTAATAATAAAAATCCTTTGCATCCAGGTTATAATCATTTAGTTAAATTATTTGATTGTTTTTATCATTCAGGTCCAAATGGTCAACATATTTGTATGGTTTTTGAATTATTAGGTGAAACTTCTCTAAAATTAATTGATAAATTTAAAAATAAAGATAAATCAATTTCTCTTTATAATTTAGAAAATAGATTTGGTGCATTACCTCTACTTTTAGTTAAAAAAATTACAAAACAATTATTATTAGCTGTTGATTATTTACATAGAGAATGTGGTTTAATTCATACTGATATTAAACCTGAAAATATTTTATTAGATATTAAAAATGTTGAACAATTTTTATCCTTTTATGAATTATCTTCACCAAATAATAAAAGATCTTTATCTTTTAATTCATTACCAAATTCATTAAATTCTCCAATTATAGCAAAAACTCCAAAATTATCTTTGAATTGTTCTTGTATAAATTCAAATTCTTCAACAAATTTAGTTAAATGTTCAAAACCTTTACCATCACCTTTATTAAATAATTGGAATTCTTTTTCAAATGATTTTCAACCAAATTATGGTAATAATACAAGAAGTTCAACAATAAATTATTATAGTCATGAAGAAGAAGATTTAAATCAAAATTCTGATGATGATTATTCAAGATCAAATTCAAATTCAAATTTAAATAATAGATCAAATTCAAGATCAAATTCTTTATTAGCTCCAATTTCAATGAATACAATAACTGGTTCAACAACAACAATAATTTCAGAAGCAGAATTTGATTCAGATGATGATTCAGATCAAGAATTTAATGATAATAATTGTCAAAGAATTGTTTCAAGATTATCATCAATTTCAATAAATCCTGATAATTGTAATACAAGATCAAATTCTTCAAATTCACAAGATTCTGAAAATTCTTTATCAATTAAATTAGCAGATTTAGGTAATGCTTGTTATTTTGATTATCATTTTTCTGATGATATTCAAACAAGACAATATAGATCTCCTGAAACTATATTGGGTCATGAATATGGTTGTTCAACAGATCTTTGGTCAATTGGTTGTTTAATTTTTGAATTAATTACTGGTGAATTTTTATTTAATCCAAAAAATGATCCAAATGAAAATTTTGGTCGTGATGATGATCATTTAAATAAAATAATTAATTTATTAGGTAAAAATTCTTTTAATTCAAATTTTTTAAATAATTCAAAAAATTCAAAAAAATTTTTTAATAAAGATTGTTCATTAAAAAGACCAAGTGATCAAATTTTAATGAATTTAAATTCAAAATTAATTAATGAATTTAAAATGGATAAAAATTTAGCTTTTGAAACTTCTGAATTTATTTTATTATTATTAAAAATTGATCCAAAAGATAGAATTGATGCAGGTTCTTTATCAAATCATCCTTGGTTAAATGATGTTAAAGATATTACTGAAACTTTAAATAGAAAATTTGGTTTAAAAGGTCAAGATATTAAAGGTTTTGCAAATCTTTATATTAATGATGAACCTTCAGATAATGAACCATCAAATGATGAACCTTCAGATGATTAAAATATTGGTGTTTTGTTTTTTTTTTTTTTACTTTCTTATGGTGTTTTCTTTTCTTATTACGTTTTTTTAATGGTTGTGTCAGCTTTTCTTTATTTATCATTCATTCTCTTTAATTGTCCTTCTCCATCTAATTATGATCAAATACTTTTTATTAATTTATACAATTTTAATGTCCTTTACGTCTCCTTTTTATATAAATCAAAAATTACTTTATACAATAATGAATATCCGTTTTTAAAATTAAATTCTACGTAAAATTTCCAAAAAATAATAATACTACTTTATTTATTTATTTAATTAAGTTTTTATTTTTAAAATTAAATTAATTAATAAAAAATTTCTAAATCTTTTTTTTTTTTTTAGTTTAAAATTTGTTCATAATATTTCAATAATTGATAATATATTCTCCGTTATTCACTTAATTATCTTTAAAACTTTTCTTTTATATTTTTTTTTAATCAATGTCCAGCAAGTTGTTAAATCCTATTGTAATTTCATCATTCTTTTCTTCTCATTTGAAAAACACAAAAAAAAATAATAATAAAACAAAATAAGAAAACAAAAAAATACCACAACACCTTATAAATAAAAAAAAAAACTTCATTTCAAATCAATCAAAAAAAGAAGAACTCCAAAAGAAAATAAAATACAATTGTATAATATAAAGAAACAACTTAGAAACATTTGTGATGAACAATAGCTGGTCCAGATTCGTCGTATTCTTGCTTTGAGATCCACATTTGTTGGAAAGTAGATAATGAAGCTAAAATAGAACCACCAATCCAGACAGAGTATTTTCTTTCTGGTGGAGCAATAATCTTGACCTTCATTGATGATGGAGCTAAAGCAGTAATTTCTTTTTGCATACGTTCAGCAATACCTGGGAACATAGTAGTACCACCTGATAAAACAATGTTACCGTATAATTCTTTACGAACATCAACATCAGTCTTCATAATAGAGTTATAAGTAGTTTGATCAATACCAACAGCTTCTAAACCTAATAATGATGGATGGAATAAAGCTTCTGGAGCTCTGAATCTTTCATTACCAATAGTAATAACTTGACCATCTGGTAATTCATATGATTTTTCAATAGCTGATGATTGAGCTGAAGTTTGTAATTCTTGATCGAAATCTAAAGCAACATAAGCTAATTTTTCTTTAATATCACGAACAATTTCTCTTTCAGCAGTAGTTGAGAATGAATAACCACGTTCTGATAAAATCTTCATCAAGTAATCAGTTAAATCTCTACCAGCTAAATCAATTCTTAAAATAGCATGTGGTAAAGCGAAACCAGCATAAATTGGAACAACGTGAGTAACACCATCACCTGAATCTAAAACAATACCAGTAGTTCTACCAGATGAATATAATGATAAAACAGCTTGAATGTTAACGTAGAAAGCTGGAACATTGAAAGTTTCAAACATAATTTGAGTCATTTTTTCTCTGTTTGATTTTGGATTCATTGGAGCTTCAGTTAATAAAACTGGATGTTCTTCTGGGGCAACACGTAATTCGTTGTAGAAAGTATGATGCCAGATCTTTTCCATATCATCCCAGTTTGTAACGATACCATGTTCAATTGGGTAACGTAAAGTTAAGATACCTCTCTTTGATTGAGCTTCATCACCAACATATGAATCTTTTTGACCCATACCAACCATGATACCTTGATGTCTTGGTCTACCGACAATTGATGGGAAAACAGCTCTTGGAGCATCATCACCAGCAAAACCGGCTTTACACATACCAGAACCGTTATCAATGACTAACTATTGACAATAAGATTGTTAGTATAAATTCTTAAAGAAATTTTTAAAAAAAAATCCCTTATCTTGATAATCAAGAAAAATATTGTGTAATAACTTACAGCAGCAATTTCTTCTATTTAAAAAACATTAATGTTATTTTTGTTAGTATAAACTGTTTGATTGATTTAAAGTTCAATAATTTCAAAGCTAATCTGTCAATCAGGGATAAACAGGCAAAAGAAAAGAACAATAGGGACACTCTTAATCACATGGGCAACAAAAATTCTAAAACTCTGGAGATTCAACCCAATTAAAAACCTAAACTCTAGCAAGAACCAGTCAAACAAACAATTCAATTACATTCAACTATCTTAAACCATTCAAATAATTAAAATCTCTTCGGATTCTTCATTCCAGGGAAAAAAAACTTGCCCAAAACGGAAACAAAAAAGAAAACGCCAACGAATAAGAAAAAAAACTGACAGCGAATTGAAAAAGATTGAATTCAGAAAGTGAAAGAACACAAACAACAAATCAAAAAAGAATTAGAAGTTTTGTAATCGTTTTGTAGTTGTAGTTGTATTCCAGTTCTCTTTTCTTCTAAATCTATGCAATTTTTTCCCTTCTTGAAACAATCTGAAACCTGTGTCCAAAACCAAAAAAAAGGAATGAACCGATTCGTTGGGAAGGGGCAAAAACACTAATGGGTATCAAAAGGTATCAATTCAATAGTGATAACAGTGAGAAGGGTATAGAGCAATTGTATAGAATGAATTGAATTGAATGTTGTAATCATTGTTCTCCTAAAACTTGTTTCCTTTGCTCTTTTCTAATACTATTTTTTTAAAGGGGGGCGAAATCTTTATTTGAGATCAAATAGTTGAAAATTAAAGTTTTTGAAATCATGATTGTGCTTGGTTTTGAAGGTAGAGAGGTAGGGATTGAATCTGGGGAGAGCGGTAGACCAGTCTTAACTCATTGAATCAAGTGTTCATTGGATTGAGATACATACCACCGTCCATTTTTTCTATTTGTTGTTTTTTTAATTAAATTTAAAGATGTTTTTGTTGAAATTAAATTTCTTTGAAGAAAATCGAATTTTTGATTTTTATTTTTTTTCGACTTTTTTTTTTTTTTTTAATTTTCGGGTTTTATTTTTAGGAGTCGAAAGTCACGTGAATTCTTACAAAAGTTTGTGAGGGTAACGGGTCAGGTGACATGTCAGTAGTGTGAGGTGTTGTGTATCAGTGTGTAGAGAGTCTTTGGTGAATACTATTGAGTAGTTGTATCTCTATTTCATCTAGTGTGATTGTGGAAGGTATATATAGCTTTTCTTTGCTTATTATTATTGACGTTTGATCATTACTGCTACCTTCATTATCATTGTTATTATTGGAATCACTAGTAATAACATCTTTCAATTTCAAATTCTTCTCTTCATCATCCACTTCTTTAATTGTATTAACTTCAGGTTTTATCACTTCTGGAACTGGTTTATTCATACTTGTCCACCAAAAAGTTGGATATGACCCCACTATATTATTAGTTATTAATCCAATACAAACAATTAATACTGATGAAACTACATGTACAGGTATATACCACCAACTCATCTCTTGAATTCTACTATCAACTAATGGAATCAATGCAGTAGCTCCACTTGGTGGATGTATAGTATTTGTAATTGTCATTAAAACACTTGCAATTCCAACTGATAATGCACCACCAATATAATAATGATCTTCACCTCCTTGACTTAAACTAAACAATTTTTGTAAACAAACACCTATTAATGCACTTATAAAGTGTCCAAATATTACATTTCTAGGTTGTGCTAATGGTGCTTGATTAAAATTAAATATTAAAATTGCACTTGCACCATATGGTGCTAAAATTAATGGTGCATGATGAGAATTTGTGAAAACATTTGAATTTCTAAATACTCCTTCAATTATTAAAATACCAATAAATGATCCTATTAATATATCAATCCATTTAATATAATCTGATAAACCTTTTGAATAATTTGATTTATGATTTCCTAAAAATCTTGATATTGGTTTTGGTAATTTATTTAAAATTGTAGGATTTGGAATATATTTTGCTGTTAAATCATCAATTGAGAATTTAAACACCATACTTTACTCTTTAAACTGTGATATAACTATTAAATGAAGGTTGAATTGTCAATTGTAAAAGTCTTGAATATAAAATAACAGCTACAACTTCATTCTATTTAACATTAAATTAATTTTTTGTCATGAGTCAGTTAAAATTACTAATATTGGAGTCTCGGGATTCGAAATAATTGAATTCCATTCGCTACAATTTGGGCCAACATCAACATCAATTAATTTTATAAGAAGTAAAGGCATAAAAATAATATATTTTTTTGGATTTGGTATATGAATAACATGTAAAATAATATGAAAATAATATGTTTCCATAAAAAAGACACAAAGAGTTTAAAAAAAATGACTTACTTCAAAAGAAAGTAAATGTGAAATAAATAAATAAGTTTGTATGAAATAAAATGAAATAATAATAATATAAAAAAAAATCTAAAATATAAATGTAGAAACCACAAAAAAAGCACAACTAATAACACCCCATAGTTAATAAAATGTAACAAAATGAACAATAAACTTTCTAAAAAAATTCTATTCAAAAAATAATAATAAAAAAATAACACAAAAACAAAATGTAAATGTAAATGTAAAAAACAATGTTGAAGAAAATCCTTAACGAGATATCTATTCTTCATTGACTTCAATAAATGTTTTACCAATTCTAACTAATTTATCACTGATTTTTCTTTTTAATAAAATATTTTCAGCATTTAAATCATTAAATTGAACATTATTTGAATCACCAATCCATAATCTTAAATGTAAAATTAATCCTTCAATTAATTCACCTTCTTGACTCATATTATTACTCCAATATTTTGGATATTTTTCAATCAATTTAAATAATGAAATAAATGATAATAATGTAATTTCATTTCTATTTGATTTAATATATCTTAATAATTTTGTAGCTTGTGAATGTTGCTTTGTATGAATATATTTTAAAATTGATGATGAAACTAATGCATTAAATAAATCTTGTGATAATAAATTTTGAAATCTTGGATTTAATAAAGGATGTGATGAAATTGAACTAACACTATTTCTCTTTGCAAGAACTGGAATAACAACATCTTCAACTTCAGATTCTGAATCATTATCAGATCCAAAATCATCATCAGAATCAAAAATATCTTCATCAACTTCTTCACTTGCTTCTGAACCTTCTTCAGGAATTGATTTAGATTTTTTAGAATTAATAATTTCAGGTTTAACATCAGTTGTTTCATTATTTAAAATTTTAGTAACATTAATAGCATTTGATTCTTCATTAACTAAAATTAAAACTTGATCTAAATATTTTTCATTTAATAAAGATTTAAATAATTTAATTCTAATATCAATAATACTTCTCTTTGGTGCTAAATTTTCTGCAAAAATAATTCTATTCCATAATTCTTGTTTAATTTCTTTTAATTCTTCATTATCTAAATTTGAATGATCATTAAAAGTTAAATTAATATATTCTAATAAAACTTGTCTAAAAATTTCATTTGATCTTAAACTAACTAATAAAGATTTATAATCTTGATTAACACGATCATCTTTTAAAATTAATAAATAACCTTTATCATTACCACCTTTTTCACAATTTAAATTAATATCTAATTTTAAAATATAATTTAATAATCTTTTAAAACATTCACTTTTATAAGATAAAGTTGAATCTTGATAACCATTTAATTCTTTATAAAAATATCTTAAATTTTTATCTTCAACTTTCATATTTGAAATTTCTTCTAAATTTTGTTTAATTAAAGAATTTAAAGATCTTAAAGAATCTGAATAACTATTTAATAATTTAATAATAGTTAATTTACCAAATGAAACATCAAATGAATTTTCATAACAATTTAATTTAATTAATAAATAAATTAATTTTAAAAATGATTGTAATGAATTACAACCTCTATGAATAACTAATTCATTATTTAACATAACAGAAATTTCATTTTTAGTTTCAACTCTTCTCTCTAATGAACCAATTGTAATAAATACTAATTCTTTAATAACATCATACCATTCAGTAAAAGTAATTGAAACATTTTCAACATTAATTTTTTTATCTTTTGAATTTTCATCATCTAATTCATCATTATTAAAATCTGATGTAATTGAACCAAATAAATTTGGAAACATAATGAATAAAAATGAAGAAATTATAAAAGTTATTTGTAAAAATTTAATCATTGAAATAATCATAATTGGATTAATAAATGGAATTGCACTTAAACCATTAAAACCTGCATAACCATTACCACCTAAATCACCAGCACCACCTGTAAACATATTTGTACCAACCATTGTAGCCATACCACCAATTAATAATTTACCTGGTAAAGACATTTGATAATTTTGATTTTGATGAGGATAAGCATTAGCAACATTAGTATATTGATATGGAGGTTGATTTGGTACTTGTTGTTGTTGAGGTTGTGGAGGTTGTTGTTGTTGAGGAGGTTGAGTTTGAGTTTGAGGTGGCTGTTGCGGTACTTGAACTTGTTGTTGAGGTTGTTGTTGATTTGGTGAAGGTTGTTGGAAAGACATTAATAATTGTTTTAAATGTTGATTTTCAGAAAATAAACAACCATTTTTATTTTCTAAATGTTTAATATATTCAGTAGCTTTTGATAAAACACTTGCTTTATTAATTTTTGAAGCAGGAGTTAAACCATCTAAATCATTTATAGTCATTTGAGAATTTTCATTTAAAATTCTAAGTGATGGAACAGCATCTTTTAAAGCTTGAATTTTGGTATTAATATTAGTTCTATATTTTTTTTCAATAACATTATGAGTTGTTCTATCTCTCTTTTTAGCAATTTTACCAGTTTTTGTTAATTTAACACCAGGTGGTAATTTAACAGTTGAAGATTCATTTGAATTTGAAATTTTCATTTCTTGAGATTGATTTTCATTATCTGAAGCTTCTGAAGATTCATCATAATTTTCTTCAACAATATCATCCATATTAGCAGTTGAAGTAGAAGCACTATTAGTCATTAAACTTGGATTAATTATTTCATCTCTTTTTATTACAGGAGATAAAGAAGTTGTTGATTCTGGAGAGATATAAAGTTGATTTAAATCATTATTTGAATTTGAATTTGAATTATTTTTAACAACATCATTTAAAGTAGTGTTAATATTTGGTATTTGATCTGATGAAGAATTTGAATTAATATTATTTCTTGAATTTGGATTATTAAAAGTTAAGAAATCACCACCATAAAATTCATCATTTGATAATTGATCATTTGTTGTATTAGTTTCCCAATTATTTAAGAAATTTGGAGATTGACCATCACTTGGAGAAAGTGTTGGTATTGAATTAGCAGATGAAGAAGATAGAGAAGCTAATAAAGCATCAGTATCATCAAATGAATAAAAGTCAAAGTTATTATTTTCAATAGTTGCCATTCTAAAATAAACTTTAGCAAGGGTTATATAAACAAAGTAAAAATGGAGATAAAATGTAATAAAAACAGTTGATATTGAATATTAATGAGATGAATAAAGATATTTGATAATGAATAGTATTAGTTTTCTATCAAAAATGTTAGTTGAATATTTGTTTTAATTATAGGGAAATTTGCTTCTAAATCTCTTTATTTTTTTCTGGAACTAAAATTAAATCTAGGATAAAGCGCCAGAGAAAAGAGGTATAGATATGGGAGCAAAAAGGGGTGTGTGGAGTGTAGGGCTTTGTGATGGGAAATAAGATTTATACAGTAATCCACCAACTCTAAATTTGAAGGTAAATTAATGATAATTTTTATTCTTAAAACTCTTAGAAGATTTTTAATTTTGAGTTTTTTGAAGTTTTTTTGATTTAAGGAAAAAAAAAATTGTTGAGAAAAGAAAAAAAAAGAAAAAAAAAGAAGTTCTTAAAACGGAAAAACGGCGTAAAAATTAAGAAAAGGAAAATGCGCCAAATTACTTAAAGTCGTGAAAGGCGTAATTTTACAGCGCTAAATGTCCACAAAAGGAAACACTCTCCCACATTTGATTACCAGAAGTAGAAATAATGCGTAAAATAGTGGGCTGGATTTCGCCATTTCTGGTCTGCTTTTTTTCTTCTGTGTCAAAATAGAAGAATGTTGTGTGATTATTTTGACATATTTGACTTGTTTTATGCTTTATTTCTTATTAGTTGTTAGTGGTTTGTATGTAGTTGAATGTGGTATTAGTGATTGTAGTAGTACTTAGTAGTTAGTGTTAGTGATTTACGAATTGTTAGCTTTGTAGCTTTGAAAGTTTAGAAAAAGGATGTTTATTTTGAAATCTGTAATAATACTATCAAATAATTATTATTTTACTTCTTTATAAAACAATACATTATTATCAATGTTAAATGTTTAAAAATTATAATTGAATTGATTTCAAGTTTTTAATTGTAGAATTTTATTCACATAGTAACTAGTAAACAGCTTATAGTTTAACATAATTCATATAGTAACTAAATTGAACTGACAATAGTACTTAGTTTAGATAGATTCTGTTCAAAATAGAAAAATCCTATTCCTTTAAAGAACATATCAAAAAGTAAAATTCACAATTTCAGATGAATATAAGAGTGATCTATGAATAAACATAGAAACGGTTATAGTTCATACATTTATTAAGCTTTTAGACTTTATTCTTTAAGAGCGCATCTCAGAGGATGGAGTACCATAGTAAATTATAAATTTTTAAATTTGTAGCTGTGCCGGCCGGACAAAAAATAATGGCAGAACTAATTATAACGATGCAGTGTTAGCTAGAGATGATGAATTTACAAATTATGATAAATAAATTAATTAGACAATATCATATTAAAATTTATAAACAAATAAAAACAACAAAAAGATCTAAAATCAATCTCTATTTAATTCAATTTTCTGATTAGATTCAGTATTTTCTTCATCATCTTCAACATTTGCAACAGTATTAGTAGCAATTTGACGATCTAAAACAGCTTGTGGAATATCACCAGTCTTTGAATTATATAAATAAATACCATTATCTAAAGCATATTTTCTTTCATCTCTTTTATAAAAATATAAAACAATAAAAGTGAATAAGAATAAATAAATTGCAAATGCCATAGTTGTTGCATAACCAACTGTAAATCTTGGTGAATCAACTGTTGGCCAAACTAATCTTGTAATCCAAATACTTGTTGATTGAGAAATCATATATAATAAAATAAATGTAATAGCTCTTTCTTGTGGATCTCTTCTTAAAATATCATTACACCAACCATACATAACTGAAGCTTGTGACCAACCAGCGTATAAAATACAAAATGCAAACCATTTAGCAGATTCTGGAACATCCCAAATTGTTAAAATAATATTAGAAATAAAATTTAAAACTTGTGAAAATGCAATAGCACCATATCTTGATCTAAAAACATCTGCACCACCACAAACGAAAAAGATTAAAACAAATCCAATACCTGGTGCAATAGCTGATAAATTATTAACTTTACCAACTGAATATCTATCTAATGCTTTTAACCATAAAATATAACCAGAACCTGCAGTACTTGAATTATTCCAACAACCAATACTAAATAAAGTTAAAATATAAACTTTCCAATCAAAAATAATTTTTTTCCAAAGTTTTTTATCAAAGAAATTTGGTGGTTTTGCACTTGGTGGTGTAATATTATTCTTTTTTAATCTTCTTCTTGCAATTCTAATTTCATCATCTGTTAACCATAATGAATAACATTTATATGGTGTACCTGGAACACAAAAAAATCCAATAATTGCAATTGGTAAAGTAATAACTGCATCAATAATAAACATCCATCTCCAACCTGAAATACCATTACGACCATCTAAATTATTATAAATTGCAGCTTGTAATAAACCTGAAGAAATTGTACCAATCATTTGACCAAAATAATAAAGCATACCTCTTCTACCTAATTCACCTGGTAAATACCAACTACCCAATATATAATGAACAGCTGGATAAAAACTTGCTTCAAATAAACCAACAAAGAATCTCATAACTTGAACTTGAGCAACAGTCTTAGTTTTATAAGTAAATAAAGTAAATAAACCCCAACAAAAATCTAAAATTGGGAAAAAATAATGTAATGGAAATCTTGGGAAAATATACATTGCAGGAATTTGGAAAACAACAGCTGCAACATTATAACAAGTTTGAGTATTAATATAATCATTACCTTGAAAATTTAAATCTTCCTTCATTTCTGAAACATAAGCATTTGCTAAATTTGATGAATCTAATGATTTAACCCAATAAACCATAAATACATAAAATGCAATAATTATATCTAATTTAATAATTAATTTTTTTTCAGCAAAACTTGTACCTTCATCAAACCAAGACCACCATTTATGTCTTTTTTGTTCTTTTATTGTTAATCTATATTCATATTCATCAAAAAAATTCCACCATTTTCTATCAGCTTCATCTCTATATTCAATTTCTCTATCATCATTAAATTTGGATTTTTGAATAATTGTTTCATTAATTTCAACATTTTTTTCAATATCATTAGTAGTTCTTGAACTTGAATTACTTGAAACATCATCTTCATTATTAAAATCATTAATTTTACGATCTTCTAATTCATCTTCATCAGTAACTTCTCTTAAAGTTGGGATATACCTTAGATACCAAGGTTTACTAGCTAAATGATCCAACATTATTATTCTAATCTTAAAATCTTGGAATATACTTGACCCCAAAAAAAAACAGAAAACTTTGTAGTTATATAGTTTTTTTTTTCCCAGATTTTGATAATGATGGAATTTAATAATTTAAATATCAATAATTATGAAGTATAGTTGATTGAATATGGCTGATGATTTAAATATATGTGAATTTAAATATTTTAAATAAATTTTTTATACCTGAAAGCAGAGATGACACAGTTTTATTTGTGGTTTTTTGTAAGTCTTTCTTGATTCTTAAACGCTTGATTTTAGAGTCAGTTGACTAGAAATAATCAATTAACACATTGTAAGAATTTTGGAATAATGGTTCTTAAGTTGGAATTAACTATTTATATATCATACTCCATACACCTAATAACATATACTATTAACATTATAGCAATCAGCAACAACTATTCACTATTCTATAGTTTTGCAAATGTGGTGGCTTTAGAAATCAGGCAAACTTTATCTAGTTTTTAAATGAGATGAAAGCATGAAGTATTGAAGTATGAAGGTGTAAATTAGTGAGCTCATGCTCTAGATTTCTATTGGTATGAACCATTAAAATAATTAGATTAAATGATTATTGTAGTCGGCCATTTACAGGGAGGAGTTTTAATTGTTGTTCAAGACTTCAAGTTAACAATTTTACATCACGGT
>JAJMKA010000100.1:0-32370 GCA_030563805.1 Ruyongia namnaoensis
ACAAAGGCACACCATAAAAAGGCTAAATGACCTGGAGTACCAAAACGAAAGTAACCCATTTCTGGGAAAGTTGTAACCAAATTAGCATTTGCTTTAACTTTAGCAGCAATAATACTGAAGACAGAGACTCTATAATAGTAATTTGTTAGTAAATTAAATTTAGTATAGTAAAAATGAGGTGTTCGGATGTCAAAACAAAAAAGAAAAGACCTAATCCAACAATAACTGCATACCCAGCACCTTGTGGTAAATCTGCTGTAAATTCAACCATCTTGAGTGTATAATTTTACTTGTAATATTCTAAATTTTCTATGTGATAATTAATTCTATAGTTACTGAATGAAGTACCTATTTGTATCAAAAGAATCAATATGATCTAATTTATACGTAAATAAAGCAAAAAGTTTGCTATTACCTATCAATTATATATTAAACATTTCAAAAATACTGGAGAATTCTACATATATAAATACTTCAATATGAAAGTTTGCCTATGGTTAAATGAATGTATCAATATTTAATTATTCGAAATAAACGTTTAGTGACTACTATGTATAAGGTAATAACAATCTTGTTGTATATTTTTAAAAGGGATAGATGTATTTTACTGTTTACTTTATTTAGATATAAGTAAATATCAGAATTCAATTGTAAATGAATTTTATCATTTTTCCAACAATATTATTGCAATTGTCAAATAGATGATAGTCAATACACCTGATAATTATTAACTATCAATACTTCTCAATCTCCAATAATATTATTGCAATTATCGAAAAGGAAAAGAAGTTATTTAGTTATTTAGTTATAACTCTTCAATAAGAATTTAAAATTGTTCATCTTATCCAACTTTTTGATCGGAAAGTGGCACCAGCTGAAGATAATTTATACATTAAACGACCTTTAGGTATACCAGAAAATTAGAAGGGTTTAAAAATCTATTAAACCACACCTATCAGGAATAATTACATTCCAACCCTCTTCTCTGCCGAATAAATATAGTAATCATCATAAATGCAAAAGGATATCATATCTGATAAGATTCCTTTTGGGAGTTCATATATCAGAAAACAATGGCCATGCTGTTAGCCAAGAATAACCTTCAGGAGTTCAAGAAGAGCATGAACTACTCAGTTTCTATCACTAGAGATAATTTTTATTTGGAAAATGATACCTATTCTTTTCCAACAAATTGTGATTGTAACAAAAGAATTTCTTCCAGCAAAAAAACTAAAAAAATCCAAACACCAAAAACCTTCCTAATTTTTTTAATTCTGAAAACCAAAACTTAAAGATAAACAACCTTTCAAAATTAATTAAACATCAACATAATAACATTGATAATTAAAGATGGCGAAACCAATGGCATCTAGACGTCGTACAAAGCAACAGATGCAACAACAGCAACAAGCTCAGGCTGCTGCACATGCTGCTCAGGCACAAGCTGCTGCTCAAGCCCAACAAAATGAAATTGCTGGTTTACATGATGAAGCTGATGTTATGAGTTTTAGATCTATTGCACTTGAAAGATTTACTTCAAATCAATTATTAATAGAAAATGTAATTGATAAATGGATTCATATAGATAAAGTTAAACGTCCTTCAGCTTTCCCAATTTCAAAATCAAAAAATAATTTAAATTCAAATCATACAGTAATGAGTGCAAAATCTGTTAAAGAAGAACAAGAATTAAATTTATATTTTGGTGATTTAGATAAAATGAAAGAAAAATTAAATCAATTAGAAAATGATACAAAATCTGAAAAGGAACAATTTGATAAATTAACTAATAATTCTTTAAAAAGAAAATTAAATGATGATAATGAAATTAATGAAAATGATTCAAGATTGAAAAAAGTTAGATTATTATTAAATGAAATGTCAAAAATTTATAATCAAGATGAAGATTTAAAAACTGATTTAAAATCAATTCAAATTAAATTTGAAGATAAAATTATTAATTCAAAATTATTAAATTCAACTCATACTTTAAAAAAATTACCAAATTTAAATAATGATACAACTCAAGCTCCATCAGATTATTGGAATCTTCAACCTATAACTGTTGCACCAATTATAAATGAAGCACCAACAATATCTAGTCCTCATGATTTTGTTATGACTTCAACAATACCAACTTATAATGAAAATAATGATAATAATATACCTTCAACAAATATACCAAACCCAGTATCTGTGACACAAGACTTTGTTAATGATGATATAAATATGATTGATGATGTTGGATTTGGTTTACAATCAACTTTAGATGAACAAGATTTTTTAATAAATCATAGTATGGAATAAGTGTTTAGGATTTGAAATGAAATATTGTATTATTACTTTTTTTTAAGAAAATTATTGACTGAAATGTAGATAGATCAATACCTAACCATACTTATACTATTACTCTATTACTATATGCTCTAGAACTACACTATAACCCTATAGTTAATTGTAATAATACACAATCCGAGGGTTCACAATTAAAATCCGAGGGTTACCCGCCAGCAGTTTTTTGGGAGATTTCAGCGAGATCAAAACAAATCCATCAAAGAAATCCTATAATTGAATATCTTTATTTTTGAAGTTGTAATTGACATATCAAAAACAAATAAACCTCTGTTGTCATGTCTACTGCAACTTATAAGAAGTTTGAAGACATTGATTCTGGGGCTTTCCCTGATAAAATGACTGTCTTTCAAGACTGTCTACAAGCTTTCAATGCTACTCCTGTTGATGCTAAAAAGTGTCGTGTCTTAATTGCAAGATTATTAAGATTGTTATATAATGGTGAAACTTTCCCAAAACAAGAAGCTACTACTTTATTCTTTTCAATTTCTAAATTATTTCAACATAAGAACTCTTCATTAAGACAAATTGTTTATTTAGCAATTAAAGAATTATCATTAATCTCTGATGATGTTTTAATGGTTACATCTTCAATTATGAAAGATGTTCAAAATGGTGAAATCATTTATAAACCAAATGCAATTAGAACTTTAGCAAGAGTCTTAGATGGTTCAACTGTTCATGCTACTGAAAGATTAATGAAGACTGCAATTGTAGACAAACATCCATCAGTTTCTTCTGCTGCTTTAGTTAGTTCTTATCATTTATTACCTGTTGCAAAAGATGTTGTTAAAAGATGGACTAATGAAACTCAAGAAGCCGTTACTGCAGTTAAATCATTCCCTCAAACTGGTGATTCTTATATTAATGATTCATTAATTACTCAATATCATGCATTAGGTTTATTATATTCATTAAGAAATCATGATAAAATGGCTTTAAGAAAAATTATTCAACAATTTTCTAAAAATTTAAGAAATCCATTAGCTATTTGTCAATTAATTAGATATGTTAATGAAATTTTAACAACTGATCCTTCATTAATTTCAACTTTTTTCCCATTATTAACAGATTGGACTCAAGATAGAAATCATTCAGTAAACATTGAAGCTATTAAAGTTATTGTTAGTTTACCAAATATTTCAACTGAACAATTTGCTGTTGCGGTTCAAAGATTACAATTCTTATTAACTGCTCCAAAAACTGTTTCAAGATTTGCAGCTGTTAGAATTTTAAACAAAATTTCTTTAAATAATCCAGAAAAAATCATTATTTGTAATACTGAATTAGAATCTTTAATTAATGATTCAAATAGATCAATTGCTACTTATGCTATTACTACTTTATTAAAGACTGGTACTTCTGATAATATTGAAAGATTAATTAAAACTATTTCAAACTTTATTAATGATATATCTGATGAATTTAAAATTATTATCATTGATGCTGTTAAAACTTTATCATTAAAATTCCCTCAAAATTATAAATCAATGTTATCATTCTTAATTGAAATGTTAAAAGATGATGGTGGATTTGAATTTAAAAATTCAATTGTTGAAGCATTATTTGATTTAATTTATTTTGTTCCAGAATCAAGAGATTTAGCTTTAGAAAATCTTTGTGAATTTATTGAAGATTGTGAATTTACTGAATTAAGTGTTAGAATTTTGAATTTATTAGGTAATGAAGGTCCAAAGACTGCCAATCCAACTCTTTACATTAGACATATCTATAATAGAGTTGTTTTAGAAAATTCAATTATTAGATCTGCTGCTGTTATTGCTTTATCTAAATTTGCATTAATTGATGATGCTTATGTTAATAATTCAATTAGAATTTTATTAAAGAGAATTGTAAATGATGTTGATGATGAAGTTAGAGATCGTGCTATTATTTCATTAAAATTCTTAGAATCTTTAGATGATAAAAAGAAAGCTAAAGAAATTATTAAACCATCATATAAATATGATTTATCATTATTAGAATCAAAATTAACTACTTATATCTCTGGTGATGCTAGTAATTTCCAAACTCCATTTGATGTTGAATCAATTCCAAAGATTTCTGAAGATGAATATAGAGCTATTGAATTAAGAAAGAAAACTAGTAAATTTGAAGAATCAACTAATACTTCAACTAAATCATCAGGTGTCTCTGGTAGTAATGATAAAAAATCTGGTGCTGGTTCATCTTCTTCAGGTCCAAGTAATGCTGCATTTGATTCAGTTGATACTGAAGCTGAATTACAAAAACAACAATTCATTAATGAATTACAAAAGATTCAAGAATTTTCTTCATATGGTTCAGTCTTACATTCTTCAAACATTGTTCCATTAACTGATAAAGAAACTGAATTTGTTGTTGATGTTATTAAACATATTTATAAAGAACACATTGTTTTACAATTCAATGTCGAAAACACCTTAAATGATGTTTTATTAGAATCTGTTTCCGTTGTTTCTGAACCAAGTACAGAAGAATTAGAACAAGAATTCATCTTAGAAGTTGATAAATTAATTCCACAAGAAAAGGGTATTGTTTATGTTTCATTCAATAGATTAGGTGGTGATATCATAACAACTTCTATTACTAATACATTATCATTCATTTCTAAAGAATGTGATGCTACTACATTTGAACCATTTGATGATGAAGGTTTCAGAGATGAATATCAAATTGAAGATTTGGATATTGTTCCAGGTGATTTCATTATCCCATCTCATATTGGTGACTTTACTACATTCTATGATGAAATGTCAAATGAAGCTGTTGGTACTTTCAACTTAGATGCTAACACCATTCAAGAAGCTGTTGACCATATTATTAATGCTTCATCAATGGCTCCAGTTGAAGGTAAATTAGTTCTAAATGAAACTTCACATACTTTGAAATTATTTGGTAAGAGTTTAAGTGGTGAAAGAATTTGTGCATTAGTTAAATTTATCAAGAGTGCTAAATCAGGTGTTACTTTAAAGGCTGTTGTTAAATCAGAATCTCCTGAACTTCCAGAAGTTGTTTTAGACGGTATTGCTTAAGTGTGTTTTTAAAATGAGTGTTTTTTTTCTTTCTGTATATCTAGAGAACAATATAAAAAAAAATTATTAATATTGATACTATAAAATTTTCCATTGTAATTACTCTGAATCTTATTTATAAACCAATAATGTATGTATATTGCCTAATTAATAGACTTAAAGTTTAGAATAAACATTATATAATGCCAAAGTTTATAAAATTTAACATGAAAATTGAAAATCAAACAAAAAAACATAACTAGAAAAAAAGTTTATATTGAATATATTATGAATAAAAAAAGCTGAGAAGTACAAGTATATAAAAAATAGATGAAAAGCACACATAGACCATGGAACATAGACAGAAACAAGATATTATGAAATAAAGAGAAATAAGGGGGAAATGCTGGAATTTTTTTTTTTTGAAATTATAAATAAATAATGGATCATGATAGATTAGTTATATAAAAAAATGATATGATTCTGTCAATTTAAGAATTTTCTTTTTAATCTAACTGATTTGTATGTTTTTTGTTATAAAAAATTAATTAAAATTGTCATATACTGTCGTTAAAAATTTGATTTGATTTTTTTGTCATTATAACATTATTAGTATTTCATTGGTTGACCAAGCATTTGACCTTGTCCTCCCATTGGAACTTGTTGCATTGGCATTTGTTGTTGCTGTTGTTGTGGTTGTTGCATTTGCATATTTTGAACTTGTTGTTGAACTTGTTGCTGTTGTTGTTGTTGTTGTTGTTGTTGTTGATCATAATCACCCAAGTTTAATAATAATTGAGCTAAACATTTTTTACTAGCTGGATCATCTTTTAATACATTTAAGAAAGTACCATCTTTTAAAGTTTCTGGTAAAACAGTTTTTAAAGCCTTTCGAGCATCTGGATTATCACTTAATCTTAAATAACATCTAACTACATGTTTTAATAATCTTGAAGTTTGTTGTGTAACTAATTGATCAACCATAACTTTTAAAACTGATGCAACAGCTGCAAATCTTTCATAAGTTTGACAAACATAAGATAAACCAGCATCATCAACTAATATTTTTTGAACAATGAAAATTGCAACAGTTTTTGATAATTCTGATGAAGATTCCATAATTCTTAAACATAAAGGTATTATTTCAGTTGTTAATAAAAATGAAATAACTTCTGGAGTATCATTTTTAACTAATGCACCAATAACACCTAAAGAAGTTAATCTTAAATATTCAAAAGGTCTTTGTTTTGAATTTGTATTTAGGAAAGGATATAAAAATAATGGAATATGAGCACTTAAAAACATATTTCTTGTTTCAGGATGAGCAGCAACACATTGTAATAAAGCTAAAGCATTACAAACTCTATTTGAACCAGCTGAAGAAAGATTTGGTGGTGATAATAATGGATATATTGAAATAATTTCATCTAATAATGCAGTCATTACACCAAATGAATTCCATAATACTAATGGCAAATCATCATATTGTTCTCTCTTTTTACCTAATTCTAATAATGCTTGTTCTTTATTTGGACCATAAGAAAGTTCTACAATCCATTGATAAACTTTTTCATCATCTAATGCTCTACCAGCTGGCATACCCATCATTGGAGGTTGACCTTGTTGAGATGATGGTTGTTGTTGACCTTGTTGTTGTTGTTGCTGTTGTTGTTGAAGTAAAGGATTATTAACTTGTTGAGGAAATTGTTGAGTGTTATTTGTTAATAAAGTAGGAGCAGATTGAGGAGGTAAATTATTATTATTTGCAAATACTGGATAATTTTGATTTGAAGATAATTGACCTTGTGTTTGTTGTTGAGATTGTTGTTGTTGTTGCTGCTGTTGGTTGAAGTTGGATTGAGGGATTGATTGGGAAGAGAGTGTTCTCTGATTTGTGTCCATATATAGAGGACGTTGTTGTTGATACATTTTCTTACTTCTCTATCGATCTTGATTCCTTAAACTACCCTTTTGTTGTTGTTGTAATTTTCAATTTTAAAGAGATCTTTTTAATTGATAAAGTTAATTTTTTGAAGTTGGACAAAAAAAAAAAATTAATTGGAAATCGAGTTCCGACTTTTTGAGCCCTCGGAATTTATATTTATATTAATATTTTTAATAGTTTATACAAGTATTTACTCTGGTTTAGCTGCATTGACAGGTATGAACTTGAAGGAACCATTCTTTGGATAGTTACTTGTACTTGGAATTGTTGTAGCAATTTCCATAGGTGATGATGGTGAAGAAGGAGATGGGGATAAAAGATTTGTTGTTGATGGATTTGGAGTTCCTAATAATGAAGGTGATTTATTTCTATATTTAACTGTTGAATTTGATAAGAATTTTAATGAAATACCTGGTAATCCAGTATTTGTAAGAAATTCTTTTAATTTTAAATCATATTTTTTCTCATCTTTTTCATCATACAGAAATTTAAAAGTAACTTCAAGTTTTAAACTAATACTCTTCTTTATACTCATACCATAATTACCTAATAAACATTGTTCTTCAACTAATGATCTTAAGAATGAACTTGGTTTCATCATAAACAAAATTCCAATATCATGAGAATGGAAACCTTTTATTGTTAATTTAACAGTTTTTGAAGTCATATTAAATTCTGTAAATAAAGTTGATGAACAATCTCTATGAAATCTATGTCTTGTTAATATTCTTTTTGATGATGACAATTTATTCTTTCTCTCTGTTTCAGATGTTATTATTTCTGTAGATTTATCATTATCATTATCATTATTATTTTCAGGTTGAATAGGAGTAGTTGATTCAGATTCATCAGTTTCATTTAATTTTGAATTCTCTTCAGATTTACTATCTTTAAGATTATTAAAATATTTCTTTGTTATAAAATTTGATAATGGAGTTGATGAAATACTTTTAATAGCAACTGGTAAAATATTTGAATTTGGATCATTTTTTGAAATTTCATCATGAATATTTTTTAATTTATCTAAATCCAGTTTTGATCTCTTACTAATATTACAACGACATGATGAAGTAACTTTATAAATTTTATTATGATTTGTATTATCAATTCTTAATTTTGGTGAATAATTTTGTAAATAAATAAAATCAAAAAGCTTCATTAATTTAATATATTGATCAATTGTCATTGAAATTTCCTTAATATCAAGATTAAACAATAAATCTCTTAATTCAAATAAATTTAATAATTCATTTGGTTTATTTAATAAAGTATCAACGTTTAATGATTTAGAAAAATTTAATAAATCTTTTGGTTTTATCAATTTATTTAATTTATCATGAATATCTGATTCATGATTAAAATCTGATATAAAACTTTGTAATAAATTTCCATCTTCATCGATTACTTTTGAATCATCTAAGTTGGTGACAGGAATAAGAGGAATAGACACCATTTCTTTCTCAACTTAAATATAATTCAAATCAAATTTTAATAGTTTTTGTTTATTTTGTTTACTTTGTTGTTTTTGTAAAAATAGAAAAAATTTTCCTAAAAAGTCAGACATCTGGACACCACTAATAAATTAACTACTTATTTTACTTTAATTTAATATTTACATTTAATATACAATTATACCCATCATACACTCATTATTCACACACTCTCGTCATTAGATTTAATTCATTACTCATAATATTTCATATTTAATTGTTTTTGGTAGTCATATAAAATGTATTTGTTAGCATATTTCTTTCATTATTTCATTAAACTAATCTTTAATAATCATTATCTTTAATAATATTCATTATAATCATTAAAACATTCCCATTGCAAGGTTTAAATTATTCATCTCTTCAAATGAAAAACTTGTATTTGATAAACTTTCAAGACCTAAATCAATATCTGCTGAAATTCCATTAATATTTAAATTTTTAATTAATTTATTTGATTCTGAACTTGAATTTGAATCTGATCTATTCTCAATATTATTTAATGGTTCTTCTTGTTTTAATGATGGTTCTTCAGTTTTGATTTGATCCTTTTGTATATCATTTTCAAATTTAACAGTTTTTCTCTTTGTATATTTTCTCTTTGGTTTAATTAATTTTGAATTATTAATTTCATTATCAATATCATCATCAATTAAAATTGTATTATTATCATTTATTGCATGTGCATTAGTAATTTTTGTAATTTCTTTAATATGATTTTCAATAAGATCAATAATTGGATCATTCATTATTTCATCAAGACTTTTATTTGTATTTGTATTTGAATTATATTGTTGATCATTATTTGATATTATTGATGTATTTTGTAATAAATCATTATCAAGCATTTCATTAATATCATTAAAATCTTGATTCATTTGTAAATTAAATTTATTATTATTATTATTATTATTATTACTATTTTGTAAATCATAATTTTGAGAAATTTGATTAAACAAATAATCAATTGAATTATCATCAAAAGTATTAAGATTTTGAGCTAATTGTTGTTGATTCTTTAAATCATTTAATTTTCTTCTTTTATTCCAAGCTTCATTAAAATTCTTATATTCATGAATATCTAATTCAACATCTTCTAATGATTCTTCTTTAATTATTGATGAAACTAAAGAATTTTTAAAAGATCTGTTATTATCATTAATGTTAATAATTTTAAATAATTCATCAGTTTCAGGATTATCTAACCAATTAGTATCTGAATTTTGTTGTTCAATATAGGCATTACCTAAAGAATCATGAGATAATTTTAAACTTGATTTTTGTGGACTCTTATTAATATTAAGATTAAAATCATCATTATCAAATTGTAAATTAAGATTATTATTTGAACTTGGATTTGAGAATTGATCTAATAATAAACTATTTAAATCATTATCATTATAATTTGGAGTATTTATACTATTACTTCTATTAAGGTTATTACTAAAGATTGAATCTTTTGAACTAATTGAACCATTTGAAGGAATTGAAAATGGACTTGGATTATTATAATTACCAGGAGTATATTTTGGAGTAAATATTTCAGAATTTGGAGTTGATGAATTTGATATTGAAATTGAAGGTTTTCTATTTCTTGAAGTTTTAAAATTTAGAGTTGATTTTAAATTTGAATTTGAATGATGAAGACAAGAAGATTCAGGAGGGAAATTAAAACAACCATCACCATGATTTGGATTTATAATTGATAAAATCCATTCACCAGATCTTGAACTAAAACTAAATCTTAATCTAAATGGACAACCATTACCATATAATTTTGATCTTGAATTTGAATTTGAATTTGAATTTGAATTAGAAATTGATCTCTTTCTTGATTTTTTATTTAAATTTGAAGAATTTGAAGTTGTTGAACATGGTGACATATTATTTAAATCATAAGAATTTGTTGAATTTGAACGATAGTTATAATCAAAATTTTCATTTGAAGGAGAATTATAATTTGGAGTTGAATAATTTGAAATTGAATCTGAATTATTAATCATATTTAAAAGATTATTTGTTGAAGGACTATCACATTGTTGTTCATTTTCTTTTTCAATTTCTTGTAATTTATTTAAATGTTTTAATAAAGATTTTTGATAAATACATTTACATTTAAAAACAATTTTTGAAGAATCTGATCTTTCAACAACTAAAACAATACCTGAACCTTCTAATCTATTATGAACCCAAGGTTTAATTTCTTCTTTACCTTGGAAATGTGGCACAGGTGTTAAATAACTTAATAATTCAATATTTGATTTTATTGATTTTGAATTTGGTTTTTCAGTATTATTACTGATAGAAGTATTAATTATTGATAAATTTGGATTATCTTTAGTATTACTATTATTTCTTGACATTTTTCTGGTAGAGTAAAACTTATTAACTTATAATAGATATAATTAAAGAAAATAAAAGAAAACAAGTAAAATTTAAATAAAAATAATTAAAATTAAGAAAAAATTTATATGTCAAAAAATTGGAAAAAAGTGACAAAATTTTCCCAAAAAAAAGGAATTCAAAAAATTTGGAAAAAAGCTTTTAAAAAATGGGAGAAGTCTTGTAGAATTTGAGTTTGAATAGACTAGTTGTCTTTAGATTGATATGTTATAATTACTGAGTTTTAATAGTTATTAATTTACCAAAAAAGAAAGAGAAATTATGACTATTAATTCTATTAAAAAAGTTAATGTTGATTGATTGGTTAAATTAATTGTCTCTTTAATTCTGAATTTTGCTCGAATTTGGACGTATTTTAACAGTTTGAATTGGAAAATACTTCCAATACTATTACTATAACTACAATAACTATATAACTATTCAACAATCAACAACTAACTACTATCTTTTCTTTTCTTTTCTTTTAAAATTAGTTATTTTGTCCTGAAATTTTTTTATCTTTTCCATCAAAAATTTTTATCTTTTCCATCAGTTGAATTTTATTAGTGTCAAATTTTGATTTTTGTATGAAGAGGTTATGTTTATGAGTTAAGAGAGTAGTCGAGTAGTCCCTTGTTAATTATGACATAACCGTTTTTAGCCTACTTAATTACTTATTACAGGTTAAATCCCTTGTTTCTATGAGTTCAGGATATAACTGAATAATTTGAAGGAGTGGATTGGTATCTAGGAACACTCTCTATTTATCTATTACTTGTGTACTGTGTTAGTGTGTCAGTGTGTAGTATCTACTACTCTACTACACTTTACCATCAATTACTAGTACAACAACAACTATAACAATTAATACCCACCAAAGAGTCAATTAAATTAGAAAATGGTAATTAGAGCCAGTTAATTAATTTTAAACGAATTGTCCCTATTTTAAATTTAAATTAACTCAAAATAAAGACATAGAAATTCAGGACAATTCATTTAAACTTAATTAAAAAAATTTTTCAGTTTTCGTCAAAAAGTTCGCTTTCGAGGAATTCTTGATTCTGATTGGTTGAAATTTTGTTCTCCAGTTAATTGGTGTTAAAAGTGTTAAATTCAGTTGCCGTTAACGGTGTATCAGTTGTAACAGTCATTTTTTAGTGTTATAGTTGTAAGTATTAGTTATGTAGCTACAATTCATTATAAGTAATTTGTATCATTTCTTTTGGGATTAATATATAGTTAAATAGAAAAAATTTGTATAAAAAGGGAATAAATATTAAATAGTAATATTAAAAGTTAAAAAAAGTCATCTCAAATTCATTAAAAATTAATTTTAAAAAAGCACAAAACACACATAAGATATAGTTATAATTATCATATAACTGTTATCCAATAAGAAAAGTAAAAAAGGTAATCCCAAAAAGTAATTTCATTAAACACACTTAATATCCCATTGCAAGATTTAAATTTTCCATTTCTTTAAAATCTTCATTCATATAATCATATTCATTCATCATCATCATACTACCACCATTCTCACTAATAACTTTAGCTTTAGGTTTAGAAACAACAACTTCAACAATTTCTTCTTCTTTTTCTACTTCTTCTTTCTTTTCTTCTTCAATTTCTTTAATTGATTCTAATTTATTTTCTTCTTCTTTTTTAGAATCTGAATTAATTGAATTCATAATTAAATTATTTAAAAATTCATCATTAAATAATTGATTATTTGACATTGTTGAACCATTAAAAGAATTATAAAGTCCTGTACATGATTCATTAGTTGAAACAAAATTTGTAAAATCATCTTCTGAAGAATTTAAATAATTCATATTTGTTGAATCATGAATAACATCATCTAAAAATTCATTAATCTCTTTATTACCATCTCTATCTTTTGTTAATTCTAAAAATTTTGTCATTCTTGTAGAATTTGATTTTAATGTTAAATTTGAAGTTTCTTTTGAATTAATTGTTGTTGTTTTAAATTTAAAATTCTTTGGTTTTGGTTTAATAGTTTTATTATTACTAGAATTTGCAAATAAATCTAAATCATCAATAATATCATTACTATTATCAGAATTTGTTTCAGTAGCATTATTATCATTTGTTAATAAAGCTAAATCATCCATAATATCAACATTATTATTATCAGCTAATAAATCTAAATCATCCATAATATCAATATTATTATTACCAGAATTTTCTAATAAATCTAAATCATTAATAATATTATTATTAGAATTTTCTAATAAATCTAAATCATTAACAGTTGTTGTTGAATCATTACTTCTTTTCTTTTTAAAACTTTGTAATGAACTTGATTTTAATTTTTCTTTTAATTTATCTAAATCAATTTTTGTATTTGGATTATTTAATAAATATTTTTGTAATTTAATTTCAAATTCTAATTCTAATTCTAATTCTTTAATCTTAATTTGTTCAATTTTTAATCTTTCAATTTCAAGTCTTTTAATTTGTTCTTCAACTTGTTTTTCAATTTCAAATCTTGCTTGATTATTATTTGTAATTATTGGTGATAAAATAATTTCATTAATTTGTTGTTGAATTGGATTAATTGGTGTTAATCCTGTTTGTAATTGAAGATTCATATCAACTTCAGAACCATTTTTTGGTGACATATAATCAAATTGATTACTTGATTGTTGATTAATTAAATCATCAAATTGATCATTAGATATTATTTGTTGTTCAAATGATGATGATGAAGATTCACCATTATTAAATTTACTTCTTTTATTTGAAAAATCTTGTTGATTAAATAAATCAAGACTTGAATCAATTGAATTACCTGGAGCAACAAATCTAAATTGATTTTCAAATTCATCAAATTGAGAATTTAAATCAATTAAATTATTATTTGAATTATTATTAATAAATGTTGGATTTGAATTTAATGGTGTATTAATATTACTAACAGGTGTATTAAGACTATTATTATTTGATGATGAAAAAATTGAATCATAAGAATAAATTGAATCATTTCTTGAATCTGTTGAATCCATTGAAAATGGTGAATCTAAATCTGATGATGGAGTATTATTCATAATTAAATCAACTTGATTTTTATAATATTTTGATGAATTTGGAGTTGGAGCTGGTGAATTACAAGATTTTAAAGTTGATGATCTCTTTCTCTTTCTTTCAACTAATCTTGCAGGTATATCTTTATTTTGAAAATTTGAACATAATTCATTATGTTCAGGATTTGTTATACTTGCAGTCCAATTATCAAATTTAACACTATAACTAATTCTTAATCTAAAATTACAACCTAATTTTTGATCTCTTTGTAAAGCTGATGGTGTACAACAATCAATAGTTTCTGTCTTATCATTTGGATCTGAAGAACCTGCACCAGCATTTGTTTTTCTACTATTAATACATTTACATTTAAAAACAATTTTTGAAGAATCTGATCTTTCAATAACTAAAACAACACCAGTATTATTTAATTTTGAATGAATCCAAGGTTTAATTTCATTTCTTGTATTAAAAGATGGTAATGGTGATAAATGTTGTAATAATTCTTGATTATTTGTGATTTTTTTAGTCATTATTTCTATGAGTATTAAATGAATGTAAACAAAAAACCAACAAATAAAGAAAAAATCAATTAAAGATATAATAAAATACAACTAATACAAAATAAAATGAAGAAATAACACACACAAACAAAACAAATTAAACCTGAATATAACCTTTAAGATCTATAACCTCTTTATTTAAAAATAAAAATAAATTTAAAAGGGGGATTCTACTTTTCTTTATAATTTTTTCGAGTATTATTGAAATGTCCCAAAATTCAAAATAAAGAGAAAATTTTTTTATATTGAGTTATGTCCAATGTGCTAAAATGTATTGAATTTTATCTTAAAAATCAGGACAATTACGTTATAGTTTTTAGTTTAGTTTGTTAGGCTCATTGGTTTTAAAAGTTTTAAATTTAGGCAGGAATTCTTTCCAATTTTGGTTGGAGTTTAAGCTAGGGATGTAGACAGAGGTTAGACAGTGATTCCTCGAGGTAAAGGGCACTTTAGTTGGTTTAGTCGTTTAGCAGTTGTACAATAATTACTTTATAGTTTTGATTATTGAGATATCAGATTTATATTATCTCTTTCATCTCCTTCTCAGTTCTCTCTGACTATATGGTAACAAAGTTGAAGGTAGTGATTTTCAACAGACTATGAGAACAAAGGTAACGTAGAATGTCCAGCTAGTTAGAGTAGACAATTCCTAAGGGAATTAGATGACCAACACAGTTCAACAGTTAACACTTAACAGTTAACAGTTGACCATAAAAATTTTTTTTCAACTTCCTCGAAAGAATTCAGCCAGTAACAGAGAGGGTTCAATTGTTCAAATTGTTCAAAATTGGGAAATGTCCTGAACTTTAGATTAAGTAAAGGAACCGATGTCTAATTAGAGGACATTTCTTACTCTCTCAATTTATCTTAAAGATCTTCATCTCTTTCATCTCTTATATGACTTCTTTCTTCAATAATTGAAAGGCAATAAAAGGAAAAAAAGTTTTTCTGAATTGGATATACCAAATTAAAGTTGGAAATTGGAATTGTTCTTTTACTCCATTCTACCTCTTCTAATACTACAGATCTTCTAATACAATTACAATACACTTAATACCCAATCAATTTAAAACGACCCGAGAAAAATTTTATCGACAATTTTATTAAAACTATAAATCTTGAAAACTTTGGATTTTGTTTTATAGTAAATTGAGATATGTTTGTCTACCTTTCATAACTACTATGACATATAATTTATGATCTCGTTTAAGCTAGTAATTTAATTCCAAATCTGTTTTATGTCAAAAGAATTTGTCAGTCGATGAATAGATGAAATTGATAAAAGTACTTAACTACATATTAAAATTTGTCCCAAATAATTTTGTTAAGAATTCATCCAAATCTCTGTTTTTAATTGAAATTGAATATTGTTTAAGATGAGTGACACATACTAATTACTATGGTGATGATTAATAACCAATCACCATCAATAACCATTCACTAGAGTTATGTCCAATGCCCAATGGTAAAGTGAAGTGAAGTAAAAGTAGTAACAATTTGACAGAATTTAAACAGCAGTCAGCACCAACTCCCCGGATTCATCCCTCATATCTTCCTTTTAAAGCTATATAATTTTGCTATAAAGTTTTACAGTTGAACTCCTTCAGTACAGATTTTTCAAATTGGGACGCGTTCTCTTTAAAATAGTTAATTAGAAGAGTTAATAGAGAGATGAGAGTTAATAGGAGATGGCTTTCCTTCCCCTGTTAGCCTGTTAGTGTACCTGTGCTCACTCTTTACTCTGTAGTCTGTACTCTGTAGTAGTTGAAGTAGTTGATAGTGAATATGTATCACCAACTCAAGTTACTCAACTACCGATGCAACCACTTCTTATTTGTCTATATGTCCACTCTTTTAATTTACTAATTACTACCCTTTCATAACTTCTTGCTTTATCTCTTAGTCTTGAACCTTTACTTCTCATTTCTCAAATCTCAAATCTCTCTTTAAAGTTCAAATTAATAAACTAAAAAGACGCGTCAGATTAAATTTAATGGTATAATTAATTTTTGTAAACAAATAAAAATGTAAACAAATGGACAAATAAAAAGATAAACAACCAAAATAACATATAACTTATATAAAAGACCAAGGGGAGAGGGGACATGCAAAATGCAAATCTGTTAATTAGAATAACAATGTTGATTATTGGCTCCTTTTTTTATATCTTGTTTATACCATTTTGCTTTATCAATTAATACCGATCAATAATCTATCACTATAAACAAAGTAATATAATCATTAAAATCATATAAATATGTATATCTTTTCTTCTTCTTCTTTTAACTAGTTCAGCAATAAATACTACTATTTACTAATATATTGTTTACTTTATTACATTCTTTACTTTATTACATTCTTTAATAGCTTTAATGTTCATTTAATAATTAATTCACTTCCAAACATTAATTTCAATATCATAAGGTACGTTTAACTTATAATCTTCTTATCATATGTATCTTTCTTTGTATTCTCTGTAACACTAACCAAATATTTCTGCTTTTAAATATTTAAATATAACAAAATTGAATAATCAATATGAGGTTTTAAGGAAAAGATTTAATTGCTGGTTGTAATTTTAACATATTACTATCACCATAAGTTAAATATTGTTCATGATCAACCTAGTACAGTTTCAAGCAATTTGTTTAACCATTTGTTACTGATACTCCAGCATTCTGAGCATAAAGTAGTAGAACGTTGTTGACTAATTGAATTGACTATTAGTATAATGACAAAAGCTCACACGACCAACCAAAGCCCTAAAATTAGCCCTAAACCCTTAATTTCGGTGGCAAATTTTTTGATTTGACACAAAAATCTTAAAAACAAATATATTTCTACTACTTCTTCTCTACATTCATAATTGTCAATCATCTATCACCAACATCAACATGCAAAGTTCCAACCGTTTAGAAGAAGTGATTGAAGAACAAGTCAACAGATTGATAACTGTTCTAAAGGAAAACAATGATAAATTGATTAATATGTTACAACAACATCAACAACAACAACAGCAAAAATATGATAAATTGGTTAATATGTTAGAACAACTACTACAACAACAACAACAGCAACAAACACAAAAAGCAGAACAAGAACAACATCCACCACAGCAACAGCATCATCAACAACAACAAGAACATTATTTTCATTATCTGCATCATTATCAACAACCGCCACGCCAACAACAAGAAGAAGAAGAACATCATTTTCATTATCATAATTATCATCAGCCGCCACTCCAACAACAACAACAAAAAACATTTGATTTAAACAAAGAAGAGATTGGTAAAGCTGGAAAACTATGGGTTCTATTCAATTTCCTTCATTCTGTGTTCATTTTTGGAATTTTTCTTTATTTATGCTTTAGAGAGACTAATGAATTAGAAGAGGAATATTTTAAAAGCCATCAATTGATATATTCATTTTTATTTTTATCAGTCTTTATTAAATGGTTGAATGCTTTTCTCATTTTTAAAAATCCACAAGGTAATGGAATTATTGTTTATCAAAAGTTTCTTAGTTGGTTATTTGATGGAAACATTGATTTTCACATGGTTGAACTTATTGTTGATATGTGTTTATTTGGGGATATAATGTTTTGTGTAATGGATATAATATGGTTGACCATTCTCTTTTGTTGTTAATAGTATATTAAGATTTTATTGCTATCCTTTTGTTAATTTTCAATCCTATCCTTCTATTAATTAAACATCAATTCTTAGCGTCTAATTAATAAATATAATTTCTTTCTTAAAAAGTAATGTAATATTAAAGATATCTTACAAAATTTGTTGGTTGACAACAAAAGTTTTAGTTTGGAAGAAAGATTTGATTAAAAGGTAAGAGTTTGAAGTAATAGAGATCTTGAAGAATTAAGGTAGAGTCTTCATTATTATAATTAAGTATCTACATATAAACAAAGAATTATAATCATAAAAATCATATAAATGTGTATATCTTTTCTTTTCAGCTAATTGGTTAAACTATTCAACATAAATAAATTGTTTACCTTTATTACTTTCTTTAATAGTTTTAATAATTAATTCTTTAATTTCTTCATCATTAAATTCACTTTTCCAAACATTTTCAATAACTGATAATTCTTTTAATTCATTCTTTTCATATAATTTAACTAATTCTAAACTTGTTTTAACTTTATCCTCTGGATCTTTCTTTGTATTTTCTGTAACCCAATAACCAAGAGCTTTTAAATTTTTAAATATAAATAATGAAGTTGGGAAATTAACTGGTTGTTTTGACATACCACCATAAGTTATAATTGTTGAATTTGGTGCTAATTTTCTTGAAATATTTGCACATGATTTACCACCAACTGAATTTAAACCTAATTTTAATTTTGAAATTGGAATTTGTTTTTTAAATTCAGATCCAAAACTTTTATCACCAATTTGTTCTTCTGTAAAAACTTTTGTTGCACCTAAAGATTTTAATTTATCAATAGTTTCTTGTAAATTTGGTCTATCTCTAATAACACTAATTGTATTAATTCCAACAGTTTTAGCAATTTGTGTAACCATTTGAGAAACTGCTGATGTACCAGCATTTTGAATTAACCAATCACCAGCTTGTAACCCATAATTATGAACTAATTGATAAGCAGTACATGGATTAACAGATAAAGTAGCACCTTTAATAATTGATAAATCTTTTGGTAATTTAATTAATTCATCTTGTTTAATTAAATTATGTGAAGTCCAAGTACCAAAATTTGCAAAAATTGGTATAACATGATCACCAATATTAAATTTTGTAGAATCAACTTTTGAACCAATTTTAATAATTTTAAATAAACCTTCATTACCAGCAATTGCACTTGGTTCTTTAGTATTATATTTTAAAGTTTTTTCAGGTTTTGATGGATAAACACCTTCTAATTGATTAATATCACTTGGATTAATTGGGAAACCTAAAGATTTTAATAAGATTTCATCATCTTTTGGATCTTCAATTTCATAAGTATGAACTTTAATAACTTCAGTTGGGATACCATGTTCTGAATAAATAATTGATTTAGCAGTTGTCATATTTCTAATTTGAAAAGATGATAACTTAGATCTTGTAATTGAATTTCTTAAAAACATTATTTCTTTCTAGTTATATATATTCAATTGATATTTTAATTAGTAATCTTAATGGTCACTCAGTTCTTTACTTTTAACTATTTAATGGTTGATATTTTTAAAAAGAGGAGGAAATTTCCTTTTAATAGTTTTTTTTATAGTGAGATTTATTTTTTTTTCCAATGATTTTTCAAGTTTTTATGGTTTTAAATTGTTGAATAAGTAGAAATTTTATTATGAGAGTGGTATATTTTAAGTAGATATTTGTATACAATTGATACTTTAGTTTACAATTATCTAATTATTTATTTCAAAACAGTATCAATTCCTCTCCATTTATCACAATTATTACTTCAAATCGATTACAAATCCACCTTTTTAACCCACAAGCTGGATTCCCAAAACAGTAATAAGTTCTTAAAACTGAACATCCAAACATTTTAATTATTTGTCACGTGATTTTTACTTATTAAAAAAAAATATTAAAAAAAAAACACCTTTAAAAAAATTATCACCAAAATTTTAATAGATTTTATTTATTTATTTCTTTATTTATTTCAATTAAGGTTTTGGGACTTTAACTGAATAACTTCTTCTTCTTTCTTCTTTCTTTCTTCAAATAATAATGTTGGAATTATTCAGTTTCAAAGTGTTCTTTATTCTACTAAGAGAAACTTTTGAATCTGCCATTGTCATTTCAATTTTATTATCTTTCCTAAAACAAAATTTTACAAATCATACAGATGGTAGTTTAAAAATTGAACCAAAATTATATAAATATTTACAATTACAAGTTTGGTTAGGTGCATTTTTTGGTCTTTTAATATGTATGTTAATAGGTCTAGTATTTATTGTTTTATTCTATGCTATTGGTGAAAATTATTGGTCAAGATATGAAAGAAATTGGGAAGGCTTATTTAGTATTATTTCATCTTTAATTATATCAGTTATGGGGTTATCATTATTAAGATTAAATCAATTACAAAAGAAATGGACTTATAAATTAGGTCTTGATTTTAATTCTCAAAATATTACTGATGGTAATGTTGGCGCTTCATCTTCTTCATCAACAACAAATAATAATGCTGATATTGGTGATTTCGATAATGCTTTAACAAATTTAAGTAATAACAATAAAAATTATCCTCCTGGTATTAGAGGTATGATTAAAAAATATTCAGAAAAATATTCATTAATGATTTTACCTTTAGTTACTTTATTAAGAGAAGGTCTTGAAGCTATCTTTGTCATTACTGGTGTTAGTGCTTCTGAACCTCCAAGTTCATTACCTTTATCAATTGTTTCTGCATTAGTCATTGGTATATTAATTGGTTATTCATTATTTAAAGGTGGTAATAAATTAAAATTGCAAAAATTTTTAATTTTTTCAACTTGTTTTCTTTATTTAGTTAGTGCAGGTTTAATGTCAAGAGGTGTTTGGTTTTTAGAATTAGAAAAATATGTTCAACTTTGTAATGGTCAAGATATGACTGAAGTTGGTAATGGACCAGGTTCTTATGATGTTACAAATGTTATTTGGCATGTTAATTGTTGTTCAGGTATTAATGATGGTGGTTGGATGCTTTTAAATGCTTTAGTTGGTTGGACAAATACTGCAACTTATGGTTCAATTATAAGTTATAATCTTTATTGGTTATTAATTATTTTATTTTTAAAAATTAAATTATTTAAAGAAAGAAATGGTTATTTACCAATAATACCAATTAATTGGCAATTAAAAAAATTACAAAAATTATATAATTTTTTAAAAATTCAAAGAAATGATAATGATTTATTAATTAAAAAGAAAAAATTAACTTCAAGATCTGTTGATTCATTAGATTTAGATCTTGATAATATGAATATTGATCATGATAGATTAAATACTATAACTTATAATGAACATTCTGATGATGATTTAGATTTAGGTTTAGGTATTCATAATGATGATGATGATGAACGTTCAAATTTATTCAATAATAATACAAGTTCAAGACCTAATTCAAAATCTAAATCAATTACAAGTTCAAAAGGTATTAGACTGTGATTTTAAAAAAAGTTATTTTTTGCATTATTCAAACTAGTTATATAGAAGAGAAAAATTAAAAGCTAGAAAAAATATAAATAAAAAGTTCATGTTACGATGTTATGAAATATAAATAATTTATAAATAATTATACATTTATTAGTTTAGCTAATTATTTACTACTAAATTCTTACAAAGTCATTTTAAAATTCAAGTATAAAAAATTTTATAATTTATCTATTAATATTACGTTTAAAAAAAAAAAAGATATGAAAAGATGAAAAGATTAAAAAAAGCAAGAATAAACTAGTCTAGAAATAGACTCAACTTATAAAGAATAATGAAGAAAAATTAGAATTAAATATACTTCTATAGTGAAGAATATTTTTTAAAGATAAAACCCCCTTGATAGCAACAAATTATAGAAAACACAACACACCCAAAGCATAAAGAAAAAAAACATAGATATAATTAAATTAAAGATTAACATTAAAATTAAAGGCTCTTTTTAGTAAAAGTTAAATCTTTTTCTTAAATAATGTTATTCTATCTATGAGATAATTTTCCATGAATCAACAGAGAAAACAACAGTTGCAGTAATACAAGCAATGAATTCATCATCTTTGGTGAAGGCTCTAGCATAAACAATATATTTTCCTGGTGGAACTTCATCTGGGATTTCAACAGTCTTTGTTAATTTATAATCACCAGCTTTAATTGGACATTCTAAACCAACTTCACCAACTTGTTCACATAAATCATAAGTTTGAGAGATTAATTTAATGTAACCATATCTGACATCAACATCGACATAAGCACCTTCAGCGATATCTTTAGATAAGACACCTTTAGCAACAACGGTTAAATTAGAACCTCTTAATGGAGGATTTGGTGATAAATCTACTAATTCAATTTCTAATAATTGTGGTTCATGAGCATCACAAACTAATACTGGAGAATCACCTGGAACTGGTTTTTCACCTGGTAAAGACTTGTTTTTTGATAATGGTGATTGTAAAGAAGCAGCTAAAGCTAAGACTGGTAAAAGTAAAGATCTTAATAAAACCATTATTGATATTTTGTAATTTGAGTTATTTGTTTATTTGATGGATTTTTGAGAAAAAGGGAGTAAATTTTAAATTTTTTTTTGAAAAAGCAAAAATGACCAGAAAAAAAATTTGAGCACGTGATTTCGAATTAAATTAAAATTTTTGCCACTGGTGATGTTTTCCAGCTTTGTATTTGTATTTGTTTTTAGTAGGAGCAGTTGATGGTTTAGATGGTGCATTGTGTACTACAACAGTACTGGAATTGAACCAGTGGGTTTCTCTAGCAACCGCTCTACTCTGAAGGATCTGCACTCTCACAAATACAAATAAATTCATTAATTAATGTTACACAAAAATTCATAAAAGTTTACAAAAAACCACAAGACTACTCAGATATCTGAATTGAAATTGGTTGATGATTATTTTGATCAAATCTACTTTCATTTAAACAGTTTTTATATTTTAGATCTTTTCTTTTACTTTAAGAGATTATTGGTACCTGTTTTTTGACACAAAGACACCATCAACTCAATTCAGATTCAGTATATGAATACAGTTCCTTATCATACATCCATTTCATTAATTATACAAATTGCTCTCTCATTACATCAACCTCATATCAATCATCACCCCTTGATTGTTAACTCTATAAACTAACTGGTGTCTGTGTCTCCATAATTGTTGATTCTATTTTATTAATTTTAAGAAAGAGGATTTATGAGTTCAACTACTTCTTCAACAACTACTGGTTGTTCATCATCAGATGACAGTATCAAAGAACAAATGACTTCAATAAGAAGATCTCTGACTAATCTTGAATTAAACTCTTTAAATTCAAAATTATCAAATATAAATACAAAATCTTACAGTACAAATTCATCACCTATTAAATCTGCTTTTAAATTTAGAAAGAGTAATAGTGCTCACTCAGATAAACAAACAGGCGAGTCACATGGAACTTCAGATGAAGTAGATGACTTTAAGTATCTTTCAATAAACCCTTTTAAGTTCAATGATAAGTCAAAATTACCAACAAAAATATTTAACAATAACAACAACAACAACAATAATGATATAGCTAATGATACAGTCAAATCTGTTAGATTTACAATCAAACCTTCAAGTTCTGAATATAGTGAAACTCCTGAAAATTCAATTGTTAAATCTTCAAGTCCAAATAGAATTTTACTGTCTTCTCAAAAGAAATATATTGTTGATGATAATAATAACAATATAGAAGATTTAACAAATAATGATTCAATTCTACAAGATGACAAGAAAATTGAAAAAGATGTTTTAAACAAAATCAATATTAATAATAATGGTCCTCTAATGAAAAAGAATACTTTAACAGTTGATGATAATAAGTTGCCAAATATAAATAAAAAGTCTGAAATTTTAAAACCTACTCAACCTTTACATCTGAATCCAGGTTCTTTCTCTTTAAGACTCAATGTTAATAGCATAAATCAACAAGAAAACAGATATAATAAAGATTCAAGTTCACTGAGTAATATAGTTGATACGGGATTTGATGACTCTTATAATGGATCTTCTTTAGATAATCAGATTGATATTTTAAAACTACCAAATTTACCAAAACTGAAACTGACTAATGATTTAAAGTCTTTATTCACCAATAGTAAAAACACTCATAAGAAGGATAATGATGATATGAATGATTTTAAACAACCAACAAAGATACTTTTAAAACAGGATAATGATTCATCAACAAATTTATTTAAAAAAGCATTAGATGAGACGATTGAGTTGGAAACTTCAACAAAGAATTTTATATTAGAACAAAGTTTAAAAGATAAATTAACAAATATCATTGAAAAACTTTCAAATATATCAAATGAAAATGAAATTAGTCTTTTTAATGATGATGCATCTGATTTAATTAACAATTTAAATACAATTGAGAGATTATCCAAAAATTGTGATTCAAAATTTGATAAATTAAAATTTCAATTAATAAAATATGATAAAGAATTAAAAGATATTGAATTGACTAAAAATAAAGAAAATAATGAATTTTTAAGTTTACAAAATGAATATTCAGATTTAACTAAATCATTTAAATCTTGTAAGATTGACTGTGATAGATATAAAGAACAATTAATAAAACAATCAAGGTTAAATGAAATAGACAAAAGAAGTTTCAAAACTATTGAATCAGAATTGTTCAAAACTAAAGATAAATTGATAGATACAAATAATGAATTAAATGATAAAACAAAAATTATAGCTGAACTTCAAACTTGTTTAAAATCAATTGAAAAATATAAAGATGATACTGAAGATGATTATAATGAACAAGAAATTAACAATGAAATAAGTGAAGATCTTTTGGTTGATTATTCTTTAATTTCTTCTGTGAAGAAACTTATAATTGATTATTTAGATTTAAAAGAATCTTCAAATGATTTGAATGTTTTAAAGAGATCTTATAAGTCAAATATTGATTCTTTAAACTATAATATTAGTTCACTTAATAATGAATTAAAGAAATTAAGATCAAAGTATGAAAATTTAGAACTGAAATTAGATGAATCAAATGACAAATTGACAAATACTGAACTTGAATTAGAGAATCAAATACTGAATAATGATAATCTTTTAAATTCAACAAATGTTTTAGAAAATAAATTTAGAGATATAAATAATGAATTAAATAATGAAAAATCTAAGACTTCTGATTTACAAAATCATTTAAATATTATAAAGGAAAAGGATTCTAAAAATGAATTAAAAATTATTGAAATGCAAAACTTTTTAGATCATCAATCAAATGTTACTAATGATGCACATGCAATTATTGAAACTCAATCACAACAAATTAATGAATTAAATAATGAAATTGAAGAATTATCAAATAATAATAAAGAATTGGAGACTTTAAAAAATGAATTAAATTCAAAGAATAAAATTCAAGTTGAAAAATTAAATTTAGAGATTGAAAGATTAGAAAGATTACTCAAGACTAGAGATGATAATGAGAAGAAACAACTTAGAACAATAAAACAAAAAGATGAAGAAATATTTAGATTAAGAAACACTATCAATAATTTAGAAGATTCACAAACAAATGTAATTGAAGATTTAAAGGATACCAGACAAAAGCTGAGTGTTAAATATGAAGAAGTTTCTGAATTAAAGAAAAAAATTGAAAGGTTTGAGTCAAGGTTTGATCAAGTCAATGAAAATAATAGACTATTAAGAACTGATTTATTGAGGTCTAAAACTTATACATCTGAGTTAAAGAATAAACTTATTAATACTTGTGATGGAATTTTAAATAAATTTGAAGGTTTTATTGAAAAGAATTCGATCAATTCTATAAGAACTGATTTGGAACTTCAAGATGATGATAATATAGATGATATATCAAATAGTTCAGCTAAAAATTTAGAAAAATTAGAATTGGTTACATCTTTTATTTTAGAGTGTATTGATATGTTAATGAAAAATAGAGAACTGAATAGAGAATCACAAAAGAGATTATTGAAAGATAAACTTCAAAAAGAAAAGATCCTTAAAATGTTGACTCAAAAAGTTGAATTTTATCAAAACAAAGCTACAACTTTAGATGAATTATTTGCTAGACATCATGGACTCAAATATGATAACCTTTATATAAGAAAAGGTGAAGTTTGTTATGATTCTGAGAATAGACTTATTACAGTTCAAAATAATGGAACTTCAAGTCATGTTTCCTTTTCATCAATAGATTCACATTCTGGAATGAGTAGTCTGCATTCTATGAGAACTAATTCAACAAGACCTCCAACTACAATTCATAATCCTTCTTCAGTGAATTCATATCAAACTATTAATAGAAATTTTACTGTTTTATCTAGCGCTAGTCAAACACCAATGAGAACATCAAGAAATGAAACTATTCATCAATATCCAAATATTGCAACAAATAATTTTCAAGAAGTTGAAACTTTAAGATTAAATCAAAGGCCTGTTAAAGAAGATGAGTTAGATATTATTCAAACATCACAATTTAAACCAGATAACCTAATGAATAATCATGAAGTTGATTAAGTTTTACTATTTGTATAATAAAAATGATAGAGAAATAAAATATATGAATTTACAACAAATCTTAATATAAAACATCAATCATTAATTATTTATAATAAAACATCATTCAGTAATTAATTATAAGTCTCTTTCAACAAAACTTTGGATCATACCAATTTCATTTTCAGGATATTCTTTTAGAACAACTTTATCATCAACGATTTCAGTGTTAGCTTGGATGAATTGTTTTCTTGGTAATTTTGCACCTAAAACAGTTGGTCTGAATTTAGCAATATCAGTAACAGATGATCTATCAATGAAATACTTGGAACCATTTTCATAATCACCTGAACATTTGTAGATATGTAAATGTTTTAAGTAATCTTTGACACATTCATGACCAATAGTTTCAATCTTTGATTCATCTAATTTAACAATTAAGTCACTGAAATCATCTTTGGTATAAGTTAATTCAACTAAACCAGCCATCTTCATAGTATTCATAATAGAGTATCTAGCTTGCATATGTGGTTGACCCCATTTCTTAGTTGATGGATCCCAGAATTCTAAAGCTAATAAACCAGCTCTAGCCATTTGTAAGAAACCTGAATAAATAATACCATCTTGATCTTCTTTTGTTGTAAAACCAAAGATTTCTAAAATTTCTCTATTTGTAATTAAATACATGGCGATTAATTCAGCTCTACATTCTTCATAAGCACCAGCTAAATAACCAAATTTAGAACCCCAAGTTTCACCCTTCTTATAATAAGTTGTAACTGGTTTACCATCAAGACCTAATGGAGGATTTTTATTATCAAAGTTAAAAGTACCATCAGATAATTCAGATAATAATTTACCTGAACCATGACCTAATAATTCATGTAAACCAACTTGAACTTCAAATGAATCATTTCTATATTTATTAAAGACATCAAGATCAGAATCTTGAATAAAAGTAACAGGTTCATTTGATGATTTAGCACTTAATATATTACCTAATGAAACATTTTTGAAACCAATATTTAATCTAATATCATCATAATTTGGAATGTTAATACCAGCTGGAATACCAGAGCCTGCAAAAGTTAAAACTTCTAAAGATGTAAAATCTGGTGGAGTAAAGACATCCTTTTCAAATGCTTTATCCCAAGGTAATAATTTAATGAATTTGGCAGCACCATTAACTAAAGCTTGGAATTTTTTAGTACGTTCTTTATTTTGAATTGAGACAAGACCTTCCCATTCACCAATAACACCACCTGGTTCTCTATAAGTTTCAATGAAACCAATATTTGTTTCAATAACTGGAGATAAATCTTTAACCCAATATTCTTGTGATTTTTTATGAGCTTCAATTGAACCAAATTTGAAAGATTCAACATAAGAATCAATCATTTTAATTTGAGTTTCATTAGCAGCAAATTCTTTAGCAGCATCTAAATGATCAGCAATGTTTGCAAATTCAATAGCATGATCACCAAATTCAATAGTGATTGAATAACCATCTTCATTTATTTCATTTGGGAAATTGATTCTATTTAATAAAGTTTCTGAAGCAATTGAGATAATAAATTCTTTATCTAATAATTTTTTAATTCTAATATTTTCAAAAAAGATACCATTTCTTGATAAAATCTCTTTTAATTTAGTAATATCTTCTTTGTTAACTTTACCATAGTAATAACCACTAACATGACCATCAGCTGGATAACCTAATAAGGCATTTTTTTCATCAACTTTAAAGATTCTATCTTCAACATTTTGGAAAGTTCTTAAATCAGCCTTACCTAATTTAACAACTCTTTCAAATTCTAATGGAGTAATTTTTGGAATAAATTTTTTATCACCAAAAGATTTATAATTACCTAAATTACTTAAGAATTGTGAAGCATATTCAAGATATCCTTCCTTAATATGATCTGGTAATTCTGAATAATCACCATTTAAATTTTTATGAATTGATAAAATAAGATCTAAAATTTGTTCAGATTCATGACTAACTTGTCTAGCGACAATTCTTGAACCCCAATGAGCAGCTTTTGAGAAATGATGAGCATATTTTTGTTCTTTATCAGTTAATTGTTCAAAGAAACTTTTAGCAGATAATGAAACGATTGGAGCTTTTGAATCAGCGTAGAAGCTTTTGACATCAATTGAGGAGGAGGACATTCTTTTGAAGATTGAACGATTTAACTTTGTGTTTGAACGAATAAGAAGTCTTTGCATTCAATGAGTGACAAGTGACAACACCTCTCTTTATTTAATTAATTGTTGATGGCAAAAAGTTGAACTTGACGAAATTTTTGGTTTTGGGCCACGACTCCAAAAACCCGAACACCACCATTTAGACGCGTTTCCCAAAAAATTTTCCCAATATTTAAAATTAAAAGTAAACAAACGCCATCATCAATAAGAAGAAACCAGGTGGAGAATGGAAGAGGACACTGAACAGAAGAGGATATTTGAGAATTATATTGAAGGTTCTATCAAGAAACAGAAAGTTGAGGTATCCAAACAAGACGATCCATTTTATGAACCTGATAAAGCTAAAGAAATGAAGATCAAGACACCATTTATGAAAGATTTACAAGCAAATAAAATGAGTCTGACAGAGAGAATAAGTTTAATGGATAGAACTTCACAAGTAGTTAACAAATCTACTGAAAAAATTACAACCACATCTGAATTATTAATCAATAAAGATATACCATCTACTACAAATAAAACCATCACAACAAAAGAGAAAACTGAAATTTATAAAGATGATTCCTCCAAAACCAAGACAAATACTACCACAGTTACTCATTCTAAATCCAAACATCATAAGAGACCACCACCTCCAGAATTAGATGATGATGAAGATGAAGAAGTACCTGAAGAAATTTTAGAAGAAATTGCTAATATTGAAGAAAATTTTAAAGGTTTAACAGATAAATATAAATTAATTGATAAAATTGGTGAAGGTACATTTTCAACAGTTTATAAAGCTGAAAAAATAACAGATGAAGCTGATCATATCACAGATGGACCAAAATGGAGTTCACCAAAGGGTAAAAAATATCAACATTTAAGAAAGAAAAAGAAAACTAAATATGTAGCTATAAAAAGAATTTATGTTACATCATCACCTCAAAGAATCCATAATGAATTAATGTTATTATATGAATTAACTGGTAATAAAAGAGTTGCACCATTAATTGATGCATTAAGATATCAAGATCAAATTATTGCAGTATTGCCATATTTTAAACATGCAGATTTTAGAGATTTTTTAAGAGATTTACCAATTCAAGGTATTCAAAATTATATGATTGAATTATTTGAAGCATTAAAATTTGTTCATTCTAAAAATATTATTCATAGAGATATAAAACCAACAAATTTTTTATATGATCCATTTAAGAAAGAAGGTATATTAGTTGATTTTGGATTAGCAGAAAGACAACCAAATGAAACTAATTATAAAGTTGATAATCCAAATTATTGTCCATGTTTAAGACATGAAGAACAATTAGATCCAATATATTTAAGAGCTGATCCATTATTAAAAGGGTATCCAAAAGATGATACAAGAACTGGTAGAAGAGCTAATAGAGCAGGTACAAGAGGTTTTAGAGCACCAGAAGTTTTATTTAAATGTCCAAATCAAACAGTTAAAATTGATGTTTGGAGTTCAGGTGTAATATTATTAACATTATTAACAAGAAGATTTCCATTTTTTAATTCACCAGATGATATTGATGCATTAATTGAATTATCAACAGTATTTGGATTAAAAAGGATGTCAATGTGTGCAAAATTACATGGATTAGGATTAGATTCAACAATACCAACATTAATTAATAAAAATAATAATAATGGTCATGGTAATAATCATAATTCTAATGATTATTCAATGGAAAAATTGATGTATTCATTATTAAAGATTGAAGATGAAGCTAAAACATTACCAGATGATTCAATTGCTTATCAAACATTAAATATAATGGATGTTATTAATGATACAGGTAAAGTTTATATTAAAATTAGAAAGAATGATTCACCAAAAACTGCTAAATTAAAGAAATTACATATTGATGCAATTGAAGTTTTAAATCACTGTTTTGAATTAGATCCAAGAAAGAGATATTCATCAGAACAAATATTAACATTACCATTTTTTCAAAATGAGGATGATAATGATGATGATATTGTTGAGATTTAAAATTATAGCAAAGTTTTTTTTTTTGGTGTTTCTTTTCATATTAAATTAAATTAGAAAATTGGGGAATATGTTGTATTTTTTTAGGATAAATTTGAATTTTGTTTACTTTTTATTGATATTACATTTTGGCATTTACAACTTACAACAACATTAAGTCATTATATGTGTGTGTTTTTTTATTCATTTTATTGTTTTTTTTTTTAGTTTCTACTGTTTGTCCAAATTCTTTAACTTTAAATCTTTAGATCTACAGAAGTTTAAAATTTTATTATTAAATGGAAACAAGAGGTCAAACTATCAATTAACGAATCAAAGTGGATTTTATGGGTGTATCGAAGATCATTTTGTTAATTCTTTAAATGGTTATTGAAGACTTCAGTTACTACTTACTAGTAGTTTATAGGAGATATTTTGAGATGATTTTGGGCTTTCAGTATTAAGAAAAATTATAATGTACACACATATTAACAATAAGCATATGATTATGATTTTCTGATTTCCATATACTAAATTGAAGGAAATAGGAAATAGGAAATATGAAAAATATGTAAGATTTGTTAAAGTTTTTCAGCAAATAGCGTATAAATGCGTTTATAAATTATAATTGGTAAAATTGTAAAATTGTAAAAGTGTTATAGTTCATGTGACAAATTTGATATGAAGTCTATGCTATATAATATTTGATAGTTAATTGATGATAGACCCCCTTCAATAATCAGAATTATGCCATTAAATCAAGATATCGAGCTAAAGAACAAGAGAATAGAGAAGAGCAATAAGGAGCTTAACTTAACATCAAATATGTAAAGTCAATGCCATTCTAATTCCAAATAGACGTCCTTGTTTTATAAGTTAATTAGTTTACTCCGATTTGATCATCGCAAAGTGAATAATCTGTAGTGTTGAACTGTTGATGAGTTTTTGTGTTTTTATAGCTTTATTATGCTATTTCAGCATTTCAGAGAAATCTAATGGTAGTTTTAATTGTTTTGTATTAAACTAATAGCCTACTTGATATTAAAAGTTATATTGATGTTATTATGCTGTTAGTCTGGTAACCCATGATTGATTAATGTAGATCCCTTACAGTTTTCTAGTTTTCTCAATAACATCTAAGGATAACTGTAGTTGGTAATTAATGAATAGAGGTATAGAATTGTTTTTAGTGCTACGTT